>CAJQZJ010032083.1:5783244-5840688 GCA_907164525.1 Lophiomys imhausi
ACACCCAGGTGAAGCCCAAGCACGTGCCACCACACCCAGGTGAAGCCTGTGTTGCTGTGCCGACTGTTCCTTCCATTCGAATGGAACCCTGCAAGCTCCATCTTTCAGAGTTAGAATACTCTGATCCCCATCCGTTTAATGATTTGTTTCCTGATTCTTCCATTATACTGAGTGTTTCCTTGTACAACCTGTTTCCCACATCCCTGCATTGATTGTCTACCATTTGCGTGCCCCTAAATAGCTATCCGTTAGATTTTAAGGCTTAGACACTTCCAAAACAGCCTTTGCCTTCCTTCAGAAACACTAGTCTTTGTTTTCTAAATGTGCATTGGTGTTTTTCTTGTATGTGTGTCTGTGTGAGGGTGTCATATCCCCTGGAACTGGAGTCACATAAAGACAGTTGTGAGCTGCCATGTGGATGCTGGGAATTGAACTCGGGTCCTCCAGAAGTGCAGCCACTGCTCTTGATGGCTGAGCCGTCTCTTCAGTCCCTCACTGGTCTACTTTTATTATGTGATCTGTGTTCTCTTTGTCAGTTGACTAAATGGAAACCACATTTGCAAATCAGTTGCTGAGATCTTCTTATTGAACCCAGGATGTACTAGGAGGAATGATGGGCAGATTTAAATATCATCTTGCCACAACCTAGAGTCACCTGGGAAGAGCCCGAATGGAAATTGTCTAAAGCATACTAGCCTATGGGCATGTCTGCATGGTGATTGTCTTGATTCTTAAATGATGTAGAAAGACCCAGCCCACTGTGGGCGGCACCATTCCCTAGAGAGTGAGCATTGAGACAGGAGAGAGCCAAAGGAAAGCAGGCCAACACGGTACACTCATTTGTACTTTTCCCTGTGGATCTGGGCCCGATGCAGAACTAGTTGGTTGAGTTGCTGCCTTGGCTACCGCTCTGTGTTGCAGACTGTCACCTGGGATTGTAAACCAGATGAACCTTCCCTCCCCAACGTTGCTTTTGGCCATAGTATTTTACCACAGCAACAGAAATGAACTAACAATGAAGATGCTCTCAAATGTCTTATGGTTGAACTGTAACATCAGTGGATGAACATGTCTTAATTCAGCTTTTGCTTAACTGTGATATTGGAACTCAGTGGCCCTGCCTTTCTCATTTCATATTGGTTAAAATAAAGTGAAGCACAGCAATATTGGACATATTTGACCGAGTTATTTCATTTGTACTTTTGATGTCACTTTTCTGGTGTCCCCGTTTCCTCTGTTGAAAATATAGCCCTCCCTCATTGGAAGGGTTTCTTTTCTTTTCTTTTTTCCTACATTGCAAAAGTGATGTATAGATAAAAGATTTATGTAAGGCATGAATTGTTGCCTTGGCAACAGAGAGCTTCAAAAAATCACAGGGGCTCCTATTTCTTGCCAGCATATAGTTCATGACTTTTTGTGAACTTTGACAAACTACCCTTGGTGGTTTCACAGGGACTTTTCTCTTTTAAACAAATTATACGGTTTTAAAAAGATTATTTACTGTTTTAAAAAGACAATTTTTTGTGTGTATATATTCAGGCCAACTGCCAGAAAAAAGGAAAACGAAAGTGCCAAGCTGTGACTCCGAGAATTTGTCCTCTCCCCACAATACCCTCTTTCCTCCCTTCATGCCTCTCTGTGAGTCTCACACTCCCAGCCAGAAGTACACACTTTGCACGACAGATTGGAAGTCTTCCTGAAAATAAAAAGGTCAAGCGAAGCTCCAACCCAGCATCCTGTGTTGTTGAGGTAATTTGTGAAGAACATTCTAGGAGATGGGTGACCTCTTGATCCAACACAGTCCCCACAGTTAGAGGCCTCAGTGGTGGGGGTCTCCTTTAGGATGGGTTGTGATTTTCTTGTTGTCCATTCTTAATTGTCCAGATCTAAAATCTGACCAACTAAAATGCCTACTTAAGGGCTGGTAAGAGGGCTCAGTGAGTACAGGAGCTTGCTGCCAAGCCTGACAACCTGAGTTTGATCCCTGGAACTCACACAGTGAAAGGAGAAAACTAACTCCCAAAAGCTGCCCTCTGTTCCTGTTTGCTTTCCAGTTGCTGTGATGAGACACCATGACCAAGTTGGGAAGGAAAGGGTTAATCTGTCTTTTGTTTCCACATTAGTTATAGTCCATTACTGAAAGAAGTCAGGGCAGGAACAGAGACAGGGAGAGTGGAGGAGTGCTGCTAACTGGCTTGATCTCTTATACAACCCAGGCCCGCCGGCCTAGGGTGGCACCACACAGAGTGACTGGGCCCTCCTACATCACCTGAAATAAAGAAAATGCTTAGGACAGGACCACAAAGCTGTAGAAAAAAATAAGGCTAATTAAATTGTTTACCCTGTATTTATATTATCTTTAATTGTTTGGCGGTGTAAATCCTTAACCCACCATTATAAATGAATACACACAGACACCGGGTGGATCTTAATAAGCCTAGGCCTGGGTTGTGCAGTCCTAGCCCATCTAAGCTAGCTCATAATTCTACTACCCAAATATAACCCCATATATACATATGTCCCTTTGGACTATTATTCTCTACGCTAAGCCAATGTTCTACGCCACATGGAAGGATCTTCTTTAATCTACCCCATGGCGTATCTTCCTTGTTTACTCCTGGCTTTTTCCCCGGCGACCTCTTGTTCCCGAGATGCTCTGTATCTCTCTCTAAAAAGCCCATGAACCTTAGTCCTGCCTATCTCTGTCTTTGCCCAATCTCCAGGCCTCAGCATTTATTTAACCAATCAGAGTCAATTAACAGAGAGCAAACAGGACCAATTAACATTTAGAATGCATAACACCACCCCATCATTTCCCTCCTTTTGTCTAATAAAAAGGATAAAAGGTACATACATAATGTCTAGCCTATTTCTATCAGGCAATCTTGAAGAAAAAAATCTATCTTGGTGTGTCTAAAGTTCTGAACCTAAATAATTTTTTATCATATCCTATATTTTCTTTTAAATCCTAAATAACTCAAGTTAAATTGAAATTTTATGGCTATTATGTCTTTAACCCCATCAAAGACCTAAGAAGGGATAAAGTTATTATTTGAGTGAATAGGAAGCACAGAAGAGCAGCTTCCAAAAAGAAAAAAATGACAGTGTGTTGCCTAGACAGTCCCAAATATCTCTCCATACCATTGGAGCATCATCTTCAGTCTTCTGGCCAAGCATATCTCACAGACATAATTGTGTAGCAGGAAATAAGAATTTTCCCATTCTGTCTCTGCAGAATCAGGACATCAACTTACCTGCATTTAAGCTCTGGTCCATTTTTGGACTGTATATTGTCTGTTGAGAGAGCAGGGACATTTTTGTTCAATAGGAATTATCTCCTGATGGGAGATTTCTTTTTGAGGAATTATCTCCTGATGGGAGATTTCTTTTTTTTTTTAATTAAATACTTTATTTTTTTTCTTCAAGTTACATCTCAGTCACAAACCCTTCCCAATTCCCCCTTCCTGTCCAACCCTTCCACCCTCTTCCCCCCAATAGCTTCCCTTTTCAGTCCAACAAATGGTTCCTTCTCTAATAACAGTAAATACTATACAAAACAACAGAAATAAATATGCCACATTTATGAGTGTTAAATGGCCCAGTATACCTTCCCAATGTCCAGTTCATACATATTTGGCCCCTGACTTTAACATTCTACCATCTAACCATCTCCATGAATTTAAAGTTCTATAACTGACTTAGCTTTCATACTAACTTGCATCACTATTATAACCATCTTCTTAGATCTAGAACACCCTCTTGATTCCTAAACAACTCAAAATTTAACTATGAGACTCTAGCTGTCTCTTCTTCAACCACCTCAGAAACCTGAGAGGGATAAATATATCTGATTATATAGGAAGTGCAGGGCCTGCAGCTTTCAATACTAAGAAATGACAAACCAGTGACTGCCTGGAGAGTTCCCCTTTTTCTCTCCACACATTCCAGCATCAGTCTTCAGCCTTTTGGTTCTGTTTCTCTGACAGACATTGATTGTAGATCTGCAGAATATGGCATTCAAAGACGTTATCTTAAATTAAGATTTTTTTTTGATATCGAGACATATCAGCTCCTGACAGCACCCCCTATTCTACTCCAAGTAGAAGATAAGCATCGAAGAATCTCCAGTGTGAGATGGTTGAATTAGTGGCAAGCCTATCTCTTGGCATGAAAAAACTCCTTGCTTCAACTGCAGACAGACTGCTGTCCAAAAAGGACAAAACTTGGTAGCAGGGAAGTCGACAGCCTAGCTCTGCCAAGACAGGTTAGGTAAGTCCTTCACAATTCCTGCTCTACAATCAATGTCTGTCAGGGAGATTTCTTTTTGAGGAATTATCTCCTGATGGGAGATTTCTTTTTGATGCTCATTGTTTAGTTCCAAGTCAAATGGGAGCTGTTAGGAGGAGCTGACTGTCTTAAAGTCAAACAGTTCTTAAAATAATATCTTTAAATGTCATTTTCTGTACATCTCTGAGAGTTTTTTTTTTTTTTTTTTTTTTTGGTTTTTCGAGACAGGGTTTCTCTGAATATCTCTAGCTGTCCTGGACTCGCTTTGTAGACCAGGCTGGCCTCGAACTCACAGAGATCCGCCTGCCTCTGCCTCCCAAGTGCTGGGATTAAAGGCGTGCGCCACCACCGCCCGGCCATCTCTGAGAGTTTTGAAGACATCTATTGATTTATAAATCTATCTATCTATCATTGAATAAGCAAATTGTAAAATTCTATCAAAATCAATCTTATTTTTTACCAATATACAAAATTCTATACCAATGTATCAAAAGATAACCTCATTTTAAGAATAACAACAGTTTTAAGTTTCAGGGCAGATTCAATAATCTATCCTTATATCTTATCATTTCTATATTATATACATATATTCCCCTTCTTTTCTTTTTAAGTCCTTTTCCCTATATAAGAGAGAAAGGATAAAGAAAAAAAATAGAAAGTCCTTGAGTCTAACCTCCTATACCTTTTTTAGTAAGACCATTTAACAATTTGTAACTAATACCCCTAAACAACATCTATAACATATCAAATGAGCAAAATATTATCCCCCCCCCACCTTTTGGGAATGAGGCGTCACTCTCTTAAAATTGCTTCCTGCTGAATTGGGATGTAGAAAATCTGTTTGGGGGCCCAAATAAAATAGAAAAAATTGGTTAAGCAATTTAATAGTCCAGTCCTGAGCAGTTTGTATAGTCTGTTGAACTTTGAATGGGAAAGTTCAGGGCTTCATTGAAGTCCTGGCTGGAATAGTCTGTGAGATGGACCATCTGGGCTTGTCTTGTCTTCTTTGGTGTTTGGTCCCTTTGCTCTGAAAATATATAATTTCTCAAAATTAACATATCTATTTTTTCTTTTGAGACAGGATTTTTTTTTTATATCCTTGTCTTGAATTTATTTTGTAGGCCAGGCTGACCTTGGCAAAGGTCAGAGATCCATCTGTCTTTGTCTTTCAAATGTTGGGATTAAAGGCATGTACCATCACGCCCAACAGTTCTCCCCTAGGGTCTAATATCTCTCTTGAAACCAGTTTTTTTAGTGGGTGTCCCACATCTAAGGAGACTGGCTTGTGACCCCTTTTTCTTTATATCTTTAAAATCTCTTCCAAGGATTAAGATATCTCCCCTAGGGTCTAATGTGACCCCTTTCTCTTTATATCTTTAAAATCTCTTATATCTCAGCATTGTCAATTGACAAAAACATTTTTTTTACCTCCCCATATAGGAAAATCAAAGACATCCAAACAAAATTTAAGCAAAGAAACAACAACATTCCAAAAGCCTTGGTCTAATTGTGCCATCCCCTGTTGTAATTAAAGTTCTGTTTATAATTTCTGAAATGTAGCTTTGACCATATATCCTTGGTGGGCCTTTCCCAGATACTCTTGATATGCGCCTGGTATTCAGGCACTTGTGAGCTCCCATTGACATCTTTTGTATCAGGAGGGACCTCTTTCCTTTCCCCATTGTTATTCTCAGTAGTTTAGCATTCCATCTGTAAACTCTCTCCCTTCCAGATATCCTTAAGCCTATCCTAGTCAAATCTTTCTCAAAAAGTATATATAAAACCACAATTGTCAGTATAAAAATGATCTGTATGTAAAGAGAAACAAACTCAATTGGAATCCAAGCATATTGAGATATTATGAATTTCTCCATTTTTAATTTAGGCAGTTAATTTCCTTCTCAAGTTCTGTTTAGAAGGCTGCCAGTTATTTAGCATATAAAGAGAGCTAAGCTTCCACCTTTGCTGTAAGGCAGTAGCTTTTGTTAAAGGAGCCCCCTTCCCCGCTCTTTAGCTAGGAAATTAATTTTCACCCAGGCCTTCTCAGGCTGTAAGCATGGATTCTAATTGCCCCATTTTGGGCGCCATATGTAGAAAAAATAAGGCTAATTAAATTGTTTACCCTGTATTTATATTATCTTTAATTATTTTGGCGGTGTAAATCCTTAACCCGCCATTATAAATGAATACACACAGACACTGGGTGGATTTTAACAAGCCTAGGCCTGGGTTGTGCAATCCTAGCCCATCTAAGCTAGCTCATAATTCTATTACCCAAATATAACCCCATATATACATACATCCCTTTGGGCTATTATTCTCTACGCTAAGCCGATGCTCCAGGCCACATGAAAGGATCTTCTTTAATCTACTCCATGGCGTGTCTTCGTTGTTTACTCCTGGCTTCTTCCCCGTAGACCTCTTGTTCCCAAGATGCTCTGTATCTCTCTCTAAAAAGCCCATGAACCTTAGTCCTGCCTATCTCTGTTTTTCCCCAATCTCCAGGCCTCAGTATTTATTTAACCAATCAGAGTCAATTAGGTAACAGACAGCAAACAGGACCAATCAACATTTAGAATGCTTAACACCACCCCATCACAACGTCAATCACATGGCTGGGGTTGTGCAAGACAAAAGCTCACACCTCATCCAGGGTGCGGAAACAAAATGGGTAACAGCAACTTCGGGCTTAGTTCATGCAGCGGGACAAGGCTGTGACTTGAAGCTGGAACCATGACAAGAGGACAGAGGGAATGATTTATGTGGCCAAGAGATCAAACTTAGAGATGAATGGGGCTTTGTGTCCTGTCATGATTCCTTTCAATCTCCCTGAACCTCAGTGGTTCACCCACAGAATGCAGAGATCAACACCCACATTTACAGCTGGAGAGAGTGGCATAAAACAGTCTGTTGTGTGTACATGGGGGCACCTGTCTTCCTTCTTCCACATCCTTTACATAAGTCTTCCAAGAAGATTTCAGTCCAAAGTGAGCTCTGCCTCTTGCTGTTTTTCTCACAGCATGTTTCGTGTACTCATTGTTTGTTCATTTTCTTTTGTTGCTTTGGTTTTTATCGAGACAGGGTTTCTCTGTGTATCCTTGACTGTCCTGAACTCACTCTGTAGACCAGGTTGGCCTTGAACTCACAGAGATCCGCCTGCCTCTGCCTCCCAAGTGCTGGGATTAAAGGTGTGCGCCACCATGCCTGGCTATTATGCTGTCTTCTAAGGAGTATAACTTAGTAACCCCGTTCACTCTAAGCGTCCTGAAGAGAAGAGTCATGTCTTACACTGAGCCAAACTATCACATAGATTAAGCATGGAGGTAGAAATGTCAGCCCTTCGAGGATCTAATGTGTGAATGGGGGACGTGGGATAATACATCAGTCACAATGCACATGACATAACTCCACAGAGTCCCGATCTTTGGAAGCTAGGTGGCTTTATTCATAAGCATGACACAGTCATGCTTGATACGTGGGCAATGAACAAGCAATGAATGCATCCAATGAATGGGAGAATGAATGGATGGATTTGCCTTTGGTTAAGTGCAGCAATAACAAGAAAAAGGCTTTACTTTGTCATCTGGATTTCGAATGGCTCTGCCAACAATGAAAACTCCTATCCAGGGAGGGCAGATGGCGGCCTGTACAATGAACAATTTAATCTTTAGAAAATGGAACAGCTTTGCCAGCAAACTCCATTTTTCTCCATGAACACATTGTCAATAACATGCGATCTGAAATATGTGGCTGGATTGATGACTGGGCCCTGATTTATGGAAACAACAACAAATTAAATGACTGCCTTTCCCTTGACTCACTTGGGGTCCTTCAGACCAGCCCTCATTGCACTAACAACCAGACAGATCTAGTTAAAATGCTTGTTGTGTGGTGGCTGTATGGAGTGGAGGGAGGGAGAGCTGTCCAGAGCCTCTTAATTTAAAGTTAGGGTGAAAAGGATCACTGATTGGATAATGACTAAGTTAGGAAGCTGCTGGCTCTCCATCCTCACAGAAAAGTGGATATTGGAGGCTGGAGAGATGACTCAATGGTTAAGGGCATCTGCTGTTCTTTCTGAGAAACAGAGTTTGGTCTCCCACACCCACATTGAACAGCTCACAACTGCCTGTAACTCCAGCTCCAGGGGACCTGACGCCCCCCTTCTGGCCTCCATAAGCACTTGGACTCATATATACATACACACATACACACACATAGACGAACACATAAATGCCTAATTAAAAACAAAATACTTTTAAAAAGAAAGAATTGCTTGGTTTAAAAGGGTGCCCAGGCCTCCAAAGTTCTTTATCGTTTTAGCTGTGGACTTCTCTGCTATCTGATGACTCCCGTGGGGCCTTTCTCAAAACTAATGTTTTTGAAAGACAGGAAATGAAATAGTTATTTTTTAATCATTGCAGCATAGTTATCAAATATTAAAGAATGCAATTTGCCAGTGTCGTGACATATGAAGTCATTCCATGCATTAAGTGGCATGGCCATCCCCACAGCTAATCACTGGTGTAGTTACAACATAATGAGCATAGTGAATATCGCAGAGTCTGTACAGCAGCTAGAATGTGACACAAGGTGTCTGCGACATTTTGGTTTAAAATGTGGGTGATAAAAATGACAACAAGTTGCCATCATGGTTTGATGCCATTAAAGAAAGTACTGGCTTCATCTGTTCTCAGCCGTCGGTCTGTGACCAAGAGAGGAGACTGTGGCAGTAGACGTTAACTTCCTTTCCCACCCAGGTATGTGGATCTTCTGAATTCTATGAACGGACGCCAGGTGAAGACTCCCTACTAGGGTTTCCTCGTGATGTGAGCATGGCAGTATGGAACCTGAGTGTGGTGTGATGCCTACTGGTAACCCTGGCCAGTACTTGAATTAGCCTAATTACACACACATCTGTGTGTGTGCGTGTGTGTATGTATTGGCATGTGCATGGCTTGCATGTGGAGGTCAGAAGACAGCCTGCAGGAGTTGGTTCTCTCTCCACCGTGTGGGTCCCAGGGGTCAAACTCAGGTCACTAGGCTGGCAGCAAGCACCTCTACCCACTGAGCCATCTTGCTGGCCCTACTGTATCTTCTTTTCTCTTTATTACTTTGGAAACAACTCGAGTGCACAGGGTGCTGATGTATAGAGGTATATTCTACAGACTCTGCGCAGATCATGTCAGTCAAGCACCTGCTGTGCCCACAGTCCAGGCAGTGAGGCATGGAGGGAGAAAGTCCTGTCTGCTGGAAATATGTTCAACTGGAAGATGCATCCACCAGAAGACAAGGACCAAGCCATTTTGTTCCTGACTGAATGTCTGACACACAGCACAAGGCTAGAACTGGAGATGGGCATATCCCAACTCATGTGTATTCCATTCTTTTAAGATCTATTATTTTAAGTGTGTGTGTGTGTGTGTGTGTGTGTGTGTGTGTGTGTGTGTGTGTGCTGGAGAATGTGAGTGCAGGTGCCCGTGAGTGCAGGTGCCCACAGAGAACAGAGACATCAGGTTGTGAGCAGCCTGATGTGGGTGCCAGGAACAGAACTCGAGTCTTCTGCAAGAGCAGTAAGCACTCTTGCCTACTGAGCCATGTGTCCAGCCTCTCCTCAAGCCCACCTTTAAGTAGTCAGTGAAGAAATAGATATCTGCAGTCAGTTCTTTCTGGAGCATTTGTCTCCAGGGCCAAGATTGTAGGCCTGTTTCTGCCCAGAGACTGATCATCTCAGGAAAAGAAACCCACTGTCAGCAATGGGTTTTCAATGACCAGGGGATGCGAAACTCCTTCTGCAGAAAGCCAGATACCAAATGTTTTGGCTGGGGGTTTCCAGTGCTGTGAAGAGACACCGTGACCAAGACAACTCTTAGAAAAATAGACATGTGGTTGTGGCTGGTTCACAATTTCAGAAGCTTAGTCCATTACCATAATGGCAGGAAGCATGGCAGTGTCCAGACAGATACGGTATTGGAGGAGGAACTGAATGTTCAACATCTTGATCCAAAAACAGCAGAAGGAGGCTGTCTATATGACCTCAAAGCCCGCCCCCACGGTGACACACTTCCTCCAACAAGGCCACACCTCCTAATAAGTGCCACTCCCCATGGGCCAAGCATTCAAACACAGGAGTCTATGGGGGTCATACCTATTCAAACCACCACACAAAAGTTTGTACTCTGCAGAGTGGAGTCTGTCAGTGGAGTCAAGAGCACAACTACACAATTAAGCCGCAAGAGAACACAGGGAGCCCCAGACAACAGGCAAACCAACACACCTGGCTCTGTGCCTGTAAGACCTTATCAATAGGTGTTGAAACTGAATCTCATATAATCTTCATGTGACGTGAATTAGTGTTTTGTGGTTGCTGCTGTTGTTGTTTTGGTTTTTGGTTTTGGGGGGTTTGGGGGTGTTCTTTTGTTTTCAGGGGTTTGGGGGGAGTTTTTTGTTTGGTTTGGTTTGGTTTTTCTTTTTTTAATAATTTATTTTTTATTTCTTCAAGTTACATCTCAATCACAATTCCCTCCCTACTCCCCCCCTCCAGTCCCACCCTTCCACCCTCCTCCCCCTCAACCCCCCATCCTCTTCCCTTCTTTTTTTTTTTTTAGTTTAAGGTATTTCTTTTTCCCCCCAACAGCTCTCTCCCTTCCAGTCCAAAAAAATGGTTCTTTTTCTTATAACTATAAATACAATACAAAACAACAGAAATAAATAGGCCATAATTATAAGAGTTATATGGCTTAGCATACATTCCCAATGTCCAGTCCATATGTATTTGGCACCTGACTTTAACATTCTACTATCTAACCATCTCCATGAGTTTAAAGTTCTATATCTAACTCAGCTTTCATACTAACTTGCCTCACAATTTTAAAAATATCTTCTTAGATCCAGAACACCCTCTTGATTCCTAAACAACTCAAAATTTAACTATGAGACTCTATCTGGTTTGGTTTTTCAATTCAGAGTTGTTCTCACTTTGTAGACCAAGCTGGTCTCGAACTCACAGAGATAGATGCTCCTGCATCTGCTTCCCAAGTGCTGGGATTAAAGGCATGCACCACCATGCCCAGCTGAATTAGTGTATTTTTTTATTTCTCAGTCTTTTTTAAAATGTTGAAAGCACTCTCAGCTCATAGGCCATATAAAAATAAGCAGCAGGTGGGTTTTGATGCAGGGCCAAAGCTTGTCAATGGGCAGAGTGCACTGTGGCTGGGTTTGCCAGACTGGCTGAGCCTCCATCCATGTTGACGATGAATCTGCTTCCTTCTTGCTCATGTGTTTTCTCACCCGTGGGACCAGCAGCTGGTCTGTGGGCACATGGTCCTCCAGACCCCTACCCCCACTGAGCTGGCCCCTCCCTTAATGTTCAGGTCTCCATCGAACGGCATTACCTCCAGGAGAACTTTTTGTCCCTCTGCTCAGTGACTTACTGGTCCTCATACCTGCAGCCCCCGGCTTCCCATCATCTGCCTTGTCCCTCCCCCCACCCATGACCACAACACTCCCCTTCTATGACAAGGTCGTGATGCCTTGCTGCCAAGTCGGCTTCTAGAACTTGTAACAATCTAACTTCTTCCCTGCCATATCCTGTGTCAAAGCAGACACAATATGAAGCAAATGCTTCCCAGTGTTTGTTACATGTTCAATGGTAAAAGAAGAGGCAAAATACCCACAGTCAGGGGCTGGAGCAATGGCTCAGTGACTGACAGCGCAGATTGCTCTGACGGGAGGCAAGATTCAGTTCCCGTCAGCTCTCGGCCTCCTGTAACTCCAATTTCAGATGCTCTGGTGCCCTCTCCTGGCCTCTAGAGGCACTGCATCCAGGAGATGAGCCTACAAATACGCAGGCAAACACACTACTCCATATGAAATAAAAGTGAATGAATGTTTTTTTTTTTTTCTTTTAAAGAGCACACGATGTTATTGCATCACCTGGTCTCTTCAGGCATCAGATGGTATTATCTCTAATATCACTGTTGTGTACATTTATAGAAATCTTAGTAGTGGCTAAAAGTCTTTCAAATAAACCTGATAGGGAACCCAATCCAGAACATAGGTGAAATGAACTTTGTAAGCTTGAAGTGAGGGTGCAGCTCTCCAGACTGTCTGCAGCTTGTTGTTTCTGGAACAGGAACACTCTGTGTTCCTCTACCTCTGAGAAGCTGTTTGAACCCTTTCCCTTGAACTAACATTTCCAGATGCCTCCTTTCATTCCCCCAAGGCTCCTGGGAGCTGGTTCTGACCTCCCTGTGGAAGTTGACAAATTATGGGGTCAACAATGTCTAAGAACTGCCCAGGAACTTTCTCCTGCACACCCATTTGTAATCCTCTGGAAACTAAGTTCTCCAAGAGTGCTGCAGTGCCAGGCTGGTTGGTGCCATGCTGGTCATCAAGCTTTTCTATAGAGATGTGTGTGTTTCAAGCTCACCTCATGTATTTATTTTAATGCCCTGAATAGTAACATATGGCCTGTCCACCTCAATGGCTAGGCAGAAGGGTTAAGTAAGAACACATCTGCGCATATTTCCAGAACGTGGAAGAGCAGGCTGGTCCAGGGGCCCATGTGGTCATCTCCAACCACAGGGCCCTCATTTTCCCTTCCCTGCAGGAATCAACTCAGGCTACCACTATCTGCTACAGACTGGCAGGAGGGGAGGCTTACACAGAGGATGTCAATTTTTCTTAGAGCTCTAGGAGGCTGGAAGTCCAAGGTCAAGATGGGGACATTTTTGGCTTCCCCTAAAGCCACTCTCCTTGGCTTGCACATGGTTGTCTTCTGGAAGCTTCTTCACCTTGTCGTCCCTGTGTGTGAACACATTTGGAGCATTCGCTTCTTCTCGTTAACTACCCTTTCAAAGCTGCCTCCAAAAATAGACACACCCTGGGGTACTGGGGATTTGTGGGGCCATCCCAGCTCAGCTGATGACACTGCTTTGTCACTTAAGCCCTTTTCATTTCTTTGCAGTCTCTAACTGCTTCCAAAAACTACTGTCCATCTCCTGTCCCCGCCTCAGGAGGGCCAGCTTGAGACTACTATATGGGTCCCCAAGACAGCCTCCCTTTATCTTCTTTGCTATTGCTTCACACACAGCTCTGCTTGAAAGGGCTGAATGGTTTCTAGCAAATTCTGTGTGGTGCTTAGGATCCATATCATTGCTGTTCCGCGGCTGGTCTAGGGGCAGAAGGAAACCTGCAATTACTCCGCATCACAATTCAGAGTCCTGATCAGAAAACAGGATGTGATCCTGAAGGTGGCCTCTAGGGGGCAGTGTACATATGCGGTCCTGATGAGCCCAGGACTTAGACAGCTCTAGGAGGCTGGAAGTCCAAGGTCAAGATTCAGGTCTTAGACACAGCCCTGTGGCCTGGCTGATGCCTGGGGCTAGCTGCCTTTCCTTGCTTTCCCTGACTGTTTTGTCAAAATGAACCACTCGGTGGGGCAGAGACACAGTCCTCGGTAGTTGAAAGTCCCCAGGGACTCAAATTCAGTTCCCAGCACCCACATGGCTGCTCACAACCTCTGTAACTCTGGTTCCAGGAGATCTGACCTCTTCTTCTGGCCTCTAAACTGGCACTGCATACACATGGTGCTTGTATATACATGAAAACAAATCACCCATACACATTTTTAGAATTAAAAAACAAAAAACTGTTTGACTGTTAAACATGTAGGCTTCCAGAAATTGAGAATTGAGACAATAACTAAAAGGTAGGGTTTGGTTTGGTTTGGTTTGGTTTGGTTTGGTTTGGTTTGGTTTGGTTTGGTTTTGTTATCTTGGTTTTTTTGAGACAGAGTTTCTTTGCATAGCCTCGGCTGTCCTAGAACTTGCTCCTGTAGACCAGGCTGACCCCAAACTTACAGAGATCCGTGTACCTCTGCCTACTAAGTACTGGGATTAAAGGTGTGTGCCACCACTGCCTGGCTCTTACAGGAGTTTCTTATACTTATGAACAGCATCCAATGCCCAAGATATGTGTATGTCCATTTTACCAATAATGGCCGGAAGGTCAGGGGTCAGGGGTGGAGGATGGCCCTGAGACCATCCACTTCTGTTTCTATTATTCTATACAGGCAGAGGAATGGGCCAAGGGGGAAGACATTGATCTATTATTTACAAGATATATTATTTACAACAAGTGCGGGCTGAGCGAGGAGTTCAGGGGAGCCAGTCTGGACTGTGAAGTAAGTCTGTCCTCTGAGGATGGACTATGGGTTGGCATGCTTCAAACACAAATAAATAAATTTCTGTCCTTTATTTATTTATGAGGGGAAGGCAGGTTTTGTGAGCGCATGCGTGTGGAGATCAACTTTGCAGAAGTTTCTTCCCTGCTACCATGTGGGTCTGGAGTATTGAACTCAGGTGAGCAGGCTTGTTGACAGAGCCTAGAGCCTTTGCTGAGTAAGTCATTTCACTGAGCTTTTTTTTTTAGCAGGGTTTCAGCATGTATCCCTGGCTGGCCTGGACCTTGCTATATAGATCAGGCTGGCCTGGAACACAGAGATCCACCTGTCTCTGCCTCCTGAGTGTTGGTATTTAAGGGATGCCACCATGCAGGGTCTTGTTTTTTGTTTTGTTTTTTAGCATTTTAAGAGACTTGGACTCTTGGGAGCAAATCTTCAGGAACTGCTGTTAACTGATCTTACACTCTGACAAGTCTTGATTTCATCTCAGGGTCATGGGGAAAAGTGACACCGACGCCCTCTGGGTCCTCCTGTGTACCAAGGAAACAATGGCTCATGTCCCGCATCTCCCTGTAGTTGATGATCTGGTTTGGAATTGTGCGGTGCACATCAGCGATATGGCAGTACAAGACTGGGCACAGCCTAGCTTTGCCACATCCTAGCATGGTGACCTCATCCTGTCCCCTCGGTCTCTACCTCCCAGTCTCCTCATCTCTAAACAGAGGCCAGGAGAGCTTCCTTCCAGGATCAGTGTAATAATTAAATAAAGGAGCTGGTGGTAATCCTACCACTCGGGGAGGCAGCAGCAGGTGGATCTCTGTGAGTTAAGTCCAGGACAGCCAGGGCTCTGTTACACAGAGGAAAGAAACCCTGACTCTGGGTTTAAAAAAAAAAAAAAAAAAAAAGCCTAAATAAAACAGCAACAGTAGTCACATTGGCCCCAATGGTGAGCACTCAATAAAGGGGAAAGACTCATTAAAATGAAAAAAAAAATTCTCAAAAGCAGGCTTTACCTACATTCCCTAATTATGTGGCCCAACACACTAGCCTTTTTGCCAGTGTAGACGCTGCCACAGACAGCAACCCAGAGGCTTTAGACCCATAATCACAGTGGTAAAGAAAAGCCTCCCTGTGTCTGTTTTCCATGCTCTGCAGGCAGACGCCGTTTCCTAAGTGCCAACAGCTCCCAGTTTCAGCTCCAGTGAAGTCCCCCGGCTGTGGCTGCACTGTGAACTTCATTTGGCCATAAGTCACTTGAAATAAATACCATGTTGGCTCTGTGCCCCACGTAGAGAAGATGGGCGCCACAGTGAATCATGCCATTAGCAGGCGACTTGAGGCTGTCTGGGTTGTTTATGGTGGTGTTTGCCAGCCTGTAGACCTCTTTCAAACAGTTTAAGGGCTGTTTGGAAGTATACGGATGTATACGGATGTATACGGATGTGGCTGTCTTAGAACATGTGCAGGAAAATCACTTGCGCTCTCTCTCTTCCATGGCCAAGCACCAAGAACAACCACCTAGGAGCATCGTCAAATATGAGATCTGCAGCCTGGAGATGGAGACTGAAATTATAATTCACATCAAAGCCACCAGGGACATTGTCCTTTTCATTGTCACGATGATGCCCTGGTATTTATTCCCTTTTAATTTACCTTTGGAAAAGATGACAGCAGTAAGACAGTTTTTCAATCCTTATCATTTGTCATCAAATAGTTTTCCTGAGCAATGTGCCGTCAGGAAGTTCTCATCAGCTCCAGCAACAGCAGCAAAAACTGGCTAAGAAAAGGCTTAAGGGCAGAAACACCCAGACCACTGGCTCCCTCTTCGGCCCCATAGTTCCCCAGGACCTCAAGCAGACCCTTCCCCTCCGTGCTTCTGTTTGCTCCTCAGGAGGTAGGGAGCTGGTACTGCCGAGCTGGAGTGCAGAGCCAAGGCCGGCACTTAGTGAACTGGTGGAAGGTGTGTGTGTGAGTGTGTGTTCTCTTGCTTAACACTGAGGTCAAATGTTTTGAAAAACTGTCTTCTCCCCCTTTTTGTGTGTGTATAAAAGGAGGGAAACTTTTCTTAGTTTCACATTGAAAACTGATTTCTCTTCACCGTGTGTTGAGTGCAGGGACTGAAGAGACTCTCTGCTTGCTACTTTCATTTTTAAATTTCTGGAAAGAAAGAATACTCCTGAGTCCTACTGACTTATTCTCAAGCATAAACGAATTTCATGTGTGTATTTTTAAAATGTATTCTGCATCCCATTCCACAGCATTCCCAAAGCACTTTATTACATGCTACAAAATAAAACCACAAAAGAAAGGAAAATCATTAAATGAATATGAGTTTTTTATTTAAACTTTTATTTTATGTCTGTAGGTGTTTTGCCTGCATGTCTGTGCACCAAATGCATGCAATGCCCACAGAGGCCAAAAGAGGATATCAGAACCCCTGGAACTGGAGTTAACAGACGTTAATGAGCCAGCACGATGTAGGTGCTGGGAGCTGAACTCAGGTCCTCTGGAAAAGCAGCCAGTGCTCTTAACCACTGAGTCATCTCTCCAGATCCAGGAATCTGCATTTCATTGGGCTCTTAATGGTATGCGAGGTAACGTGCCTGGAAAATGCCGTAATGTTCCTGACTTGGTGAATGGAGAAACAGTCAAAAAAGAGGCATGTGTTTTCCCAAAGTCATGAAGCCAATAAGGAGCATGGTCATGTTGTTAACAAACAGTCCAGAGGGAAACGGAGCAAGCCAATTGGGGGTGCTCCATGGCAGAGGGCTTGCCCCACATGACCTCCAGCTCTGCAAAAAGACAGGAAACATAGTTCATGTGAGCTTACTTTAGGGATTATAAGAACTAAATAGGGGCCAGTGAGGTGGTTCAGACAGTAAGAAGTTTGCTGTCAGCCTGAACACACAGGGTAGAAGGAGAAAACAGACTACAAGGTCATATGACCTTCACACATGCCGTGGTTCATGTGTACACATGTACACACACAGAGAGAGTAATAACAACTAAATATTTTCAAAGCATTAAATAAAACAGTGGCCTGCTATGCAGCCATGAAGACCTGAGTTCAGATCCCCACAGCCTACGTAAAGAAGCTGGATGAAACAGCACATAACTGTAATCCCAACCTTTGGGGAGGCAGAGGTAGGCAGGTCCCTGGAACTCAGTAAGCAGCCAGTCTAGCACATTGGTGAGCTCCAGGTTCAGTGAAAGACCCTGACTCAAAAAACAAATAAAATAAGGTGGAGGGAGAGACCAGACATAGTCCTCTGGTTTCCACATGTATGTACATACATGTGCACGTGTACACACACACACACACACAGACACACACACACACACACACAAAGAATTAAATAAAACAACAGCAGTCATACCTAGGGCTAAAGACTGGTACCCATTGAAGGGTAGAACCAAATATTTGAAACAAAAAGAAACTATTTATTTCTATCTTTAATAATAATAATAATAATAATAATAATAATAGGCCGGGTGGTGGTGGTGTATGCCTTTAATCCCAGAACTTGGGAGGCAGAAGCAAGCAGATGTCTGTGAGTTCGAGGCCAGTCTGGTCCACAAAGTGAGTCCAGGACAGCCAGAACAGTAATACAGAGAAACCCTGTCTCGAAAAAACAATAATAATAATAATAATTTTAACCATTTTTTAAGAGTAAAGTTTTACTTAACACTGAGTTCCATTTCTTTCCGATGATTATTCAATCCAAGCCTTGTCAAGGCATCATACTGAGAACAGATTCATGTTAAACAGCTCATGGGGAATGGAGGGAGCAGATAGCTGGGCTGGCTCCTTGCCTTATCATTTTTATTTAGATTGACGCACCTTTGATTATAATTAGGGATAACCATTCAGCAGTTAAGACTCCATAATCCCATCATTAGCTGTCAGGAGGGCTTCACAGGGCAAAGCTTCATGCCAGCCCTTTCACTCCGCTTCTTAACTGCCTGGGCAGCCCGAGGATGAAAAGAGTACACAGAAAAGAGTATCTGCCACTGCCACCGAGATCATCTAAGCTGGCACAGGTGACACCTGGTGACAGTGTTGGCCCCACTCTCAGGAAGCCCTGTGTCTTCTCACCAGCCTCTCTTAGTGTCCCAGGAGTGTTACCCTGACTCTCATGGTTTCATTCAACAGCCATTTTGCACAAAGAGATACAGAAGGTCTTAAGCCATTTTGGGGTAGCTGGGGAGACCTTAATCCTAATTGGTCTGGGTTAAGAAACACTTAGGAAATTACTGAAGCCCTCCTCTGGGTGTGTCTGTGACTCATGAGACCATGAGGCCTAATCAAAGGATGAGTCCCTTAACGGGTTCATAATTGGCACATTACTTGGTGGAGGTGGAGTGGGGGGAGGGGATTCCTAGGAGGGGGCGTGTCCTTGAGGGCCATAGTTTGTATCCTTCCTGTATCCCCTTTTTCTCAGCATCTTCTCTGTCATGATGGATTGAAACCCTTGGAACACTGAGCAGGAGAAATCTTTCCTTGGTTAAGCCGTTTTGGTCATGAGTTTGGTCACAGGTACAGAAAGCGAAAAGGGAACGTACTCTAAGCAACACTTCTTACTTGCCCTCCTGCACAATCAGTTGGGTCGGGAGATAGAAAATAAAGGCCCCATGGAAGATATTTGCTCTATTGCAGACTCCAGCATCAAACTGTAGGCCGTTGTCTGCATGGCTCGTGTCCCGGTGCATCTATCATGCATTTGACACTGGGAGATTTATTAAAAGCTGATCTTTAAAAGAAGTTCCAAAGTTGAGCTTTTTCCAGCATGGTGATTACAGCTATGGTGTCATTCATATTCCCATGTTCCAAGGAGAAAACTCTCCAGATAAATAACAATAGTTTGTGTTCCTCCTCAAGGATGGGGTGAAAACGCCCTTTGCCATGCAGCTCTGGTCTCCTGGGTGCAGACCCTACTGAAGCCAGGAACAGCGAGACCTGTGCCTAAGAGTAAAGGCTTTGAAGTCAAGAAAGTATATATTTGTATTGAATATTGAATATTAAGATAATCCATTTTACTTATATGATCCTGTCACCTTGGCTAAGGTACTTCAGGGACCTAAGCCTCTAGAAGGGAATACTGGGTTGACATCAGATCATGGCACAATTGGTAAAATTAGGTCTAGCTGGCCACCACAACTCAATCCTGCTGACAAGTTAAACAGTTTTAACTGACTCAACCTTTTTAATATTTGGGGAAAGAAAAGAAGCAGCTCCTCCTCCCACCACTCAGAGAATTGTGTGTGTGTGTGTGTGTGTGTGTGTGTGTGTGTGTGTGTGTGTGTGTGTGAAGCAAAGTGAGAGAGAGAAAGACTTCACTTTCCAAAAGAAAAGAATTAACAATGGCCGTCATCGGTGGCTGAGGATGTGACTCAGTGGGTAGAGTGCTTGCCTAACATGCATGAAGACCTGGGTTATCCCCAGCAGTGCATCATGTGACTTGGTACCGTGCCTGGCATCCTAGAAATCCAGAAATAGAAGCAGGAGACGTTAGAAGTTCAAGGTCATCTGTGGCTCCGATATCTAGTAACTCTGAGGCCAAGCTGGGCTCCAGGGCACTGTTGGGGGGAGACGGGGTGCACAGCAGGGGACAGATCTGGTGACACACATCTGTACGTGAGACACACATCAGGGGTGGGACACATAATAAAACGAGAGGGAGAGGGAGGGTGGGAGAGAGATATTTTAAAACATTATTGGCCTGCCCACATGAATCTGTGGCAGACCCATTACATACATTTAAGCAATTATTTTATTCTCTGTAAGAACTGAAATTTGTCCACCAAAGTTTAAGAGTTTCTCCACAGAGAGATGATTTCTCTTGGGAAAAATTAAATGAAGCATTGATAGTGAGACCAAGAAATGAGAGGGAGACAATTTGGATTTTCAAATTGTAAATCAATTTGAAAAATACTAACTGTGGGTTTCTCCGAGGATGGCACCATTAAAGTCCCCGTCTCCATTTTCACTTTGTCTCTTTGTCATAGTCTTTTGTAATGATTTTTTTTTATTTTCAACATTAATATTTCGCTTGTGGTTTTTCATTATTTTTACCAAATAGCTTTGAGGAGCCCTAAAATAAGAGTTGTTGCTCAACAGCCCACCAATCTCAGGATAGAACGCATAGTCTTCAAATATGAGCAGTGTTGCAGGTGTGAGCCCAGACCTGCATGGAGCTTCCCAAAACCCATGGGCTGTGAGGAGTCACACCACCCACTGGGGACTCACCACAGTCCTGGGAATCTAACATTCCAGCCTCCATCTATTCCCTTCCAGCCATGCAGTGTGACTTGTGTTAGGATACAGATAAGTATGACTAGAGTACTGCATCCCAACAAGAGCAGAAGACTTGGGTAGGATGGAACAAGGGCCGGGGAAAGAAGTCACTGACCCAAACAATTTGCCAGAGTATTTAAAAAGCCAGTATATGCCCCTAGAGGCATTTCAGATGTGGCTGCTGTGTCACATGTACATCAGTAGGAGCCAAAGAGAAGAGAGATTATGTCTACATTCAGTGTTCTGACCTATGAACATCTGAATGAATAGTAGCCTAACATTCCTGGAAAGAAAAAAAAAAAAAGCAAGCCAGAGACCTACACCAGTTCTACACCATGGGGCCTGGACAGGGAGCTAGCCTGTGACAACTACCCAGTCCAGCACCAGACAAGCACCAGATGGGCTCCCAGGACAGGAAGCAAGCCAGAGACTAGAAGAACCCTACCTGACCCTGGATGTAGGGGTTGTGGGTGAGCTGTCCTGAGGGTGTGAGTGTGGTAGAGCCAGCCCTGCCTTCTGTCTGCTTTGTGGTGGTGTTGGCAAGGGAGAGATCCTCTCCCCTCCCTTTTGCCCTCACCACCAGTGGCAGACCAGAGATCTGTCCCTGCCCCTCACATGCTGTAGCATTCTGAAGAGCAGGCCCTGCACCTCACCTGGACAGCACAGAACAGCTGGCCCTGGATGTGGGGGATGTGTGTAAACTGGCCCCCAGGGTGTGAGTGTGAGAGAGCCAGTCCTGCCTTTTGTCTACTTTTTGGTGATGTGGGCGAGAGAGAGATCCCCTTCATTCCTTGATGCCCTAGACACAGGTAGCAGGTGGGAATGTTGGTCCAAATGGGCTCATGAGAGGAGGAGAGTTGGTCCAGTCCCTTACCTGCAGTAGCACTCAGGAGAGCAGGCCCTGAACCTAACCTGATAGCACAGTAGAAGTGGCCCTGGATGTGGTGGTTGCAGGCTCAGAACCAGGGCTTTGAGTTGGCCCACCCCAATATATGACCCATGGATGAACTGCTGGAGTGCATGGAAGAGGCCAGTTCCACAGACCCAAAACTACAGGATCTCCATGACACAGGACAATAACAGGATATCTGAGAGGAGTCCCAGTGAGGTTCCAGTACTGAAAAAAGTAGCAGAAGCCAGAGGCCTCATACAAAACCAAGGAATCATTATAATGAACATTCGCAAGCCAAAAAGTGTGGACAAAATAGAATATTGTGGGACACACTAAGACAACTTCCCCAATGAGTTTTTTTTTTTTTTTTTAATGTTGGAAGGTTTCAAGGGTGGAGGGTGGGTCTGAGGGGAGGTAGGAGATGAGAGGGACGGAACTGGGTGCATGATGGGAAATTCACAAAATAGAAAAACAATAAAATAAAAATAAAAAAGCCAGTATGGCTGTTCTAACTAGGGTTACTGTTACTATGATAAAACACCATGACCAAAGCAACTTGGGAAAGAAAGAGTTTATTTGGCCTAGCTTCCACATCACTTTTTGTCACTGAAGGAAGTCAGGACAGGAACTCAAACAGGGCAGGAACCCAGAGGCAGAAGCTGATGCAGAGGCCATGGAGGGGTGCTGCTCACTGGCTTGCTCCTCATGGTTTGCTCAGCCTGCTTTCTTATAGAACCCAGGACCACCAGCCCAGGGATGGCCCCGCCCACAGTGGGCGGGCCCTCGTCCGTCAATCATCAATGAAGAAAGTGCCCTACAGACAGATCTTATGGAGGCATTTTCTCAACTGAGGCTCCCTCCTTTCAGATGACTCTAGCTTATGTCAGGTTGATATAAAACTGGCCAGTACAGTGGCCAAATTAAAGTCTGGATAATTCTAAACATCTGCTGGTGGCTCCCTTGTTGGAAATAATGGTATCTTTTTGCCTGGCTCTCCCTTCCAAACTCTACTTAATGAACATAGCCAATGACTTTTTAGGTGTATAATTAATGTTTTTGTTTATTCCCATTTTATTTTTCTCACAGTAGTACAACATACTAGGGGGCAGAAAAAAGCTTTTGAAACAACAATGCAGGGGCTTCCACAGAAGTCTGACAGTCAACAATGCTGCTTTATTTTATTTCTTTCTTCCTTAATCCAGTTTATGTAATCCATTGCAAGCAAAGAAAAAGGAACACACTTTGGCCTGGCCTCCCTGAATTTTCTGCTTTTAATTTTTTTTCTAGGATCTTATTTTAAAATCTCGAAGGAGGGGAAGAACTAGAGAAAAATGGAGAGTGTCAAATCTCCCTTTCTTCCTCCTTCTACATCGGTGGGGGGGGGGGACGACATCACCTATTGTCCCAAAATAGCTTAAGATTCAGGTCTCCATCCACTATCCCTCCAATACACTGACTTTTCCATGGACACCATATCTTCTGTCTCCATACAAGGGACTTCTTCTTTTTTTTTTTTTTTTTTTTTTGCTTTGTTTTTGTTTTTCCAGAAAAGGTTTCTCTGAGTAACAGAGCCCTGGCTGTCCTGGACTCGCTCTGTAGACCAGGCTGGCTGGACTTGAACTCACAGAAATCCATCTGCCTCTGCCTCCCAAGTGCTGGAACTACAGGCGTGCACCACTATGCCTGACAGGGACTTCTTTTTTGTTCAGTTGGTTTTGAGACAGGGTCTCATGTAGTCCAGACTGCCCTTGAACTCCTGACCCTCCTGCCTCTGTCTCTCAAATGCTGCCATTACAACCATGCGGCACCATGCTTGGCTACTCCGAGGGACTTTGCCAGTGGGGTCGGCCACATAGACAAATACGAGACCCTCAAATCTGGAATTTGAAGGCAGCTGCACTCAGATGCTCCTAGGGAAATGCCTCTGAGTTACGAAGATGTGCGTCCTCAGCACTGTGTGTCATGGGTTAACAGAAACAAGTGTGTCACTGAGACCAACCTGAGAGAAACAGCCGAAGTAGGCAAGAGTTATTCGTCTTGCAGAGGGCTCCAGTCTGTCCTGGGGATGGAAGGGGTCATGCTGAGCAGCTATATCATCATGGGACCACGAGGTGGAAGCTGCTCCAATGACAGCAGACCAGATCCAGAGAGCAGGGCAGAAATCAGGGCCAGGTAACTTTTAAAGGCCTTCTATCCTACCTCTATCAGTCAGGTCCTATCTCTTCTATCTTACCTCTGTCGGCTAGGTCCTGTCTCCAGCGAGGTGGACTCCACAGTCACAAAAATACTGCTCACTAACTGGGAGAATACAAGTGTTCAAATTGTGAAGGACATTTGAGATTCAAACCATAGCAACAGGACAGCAGGATAGCTTGGCCAGTGAACTGCTCGCCATGTGGTGTGAGAGCCACAGAATCCAAATCAGAAGTCAGGCACAGTAGTACATCCCAGCTCTGATGAAGCAGAGATGGGCAGGTCCCTGGGACTCTCCACTTAGCCAGTCTCACTTACTTGGTGAGCTTCAGACTAATAAGGGGCTCTGCCTTAAAAAACAAGACGAATGGGGCTGGAGAGATTGCTCAGTGGTTAAGCACACTGATTGCTGTTCTGGAGGAACTGGGTTTAAATCCCAGCACCACATGGCAGCTCATGACGTTCTGTAACTCCAGTTCCAAGGAATTTGGCACCCTCATATATACATACATACATACATACAGGCAAAACACCAATGTGCATAAAAATAAATACATCTTTAAAAAAAAAACAAGATGAACACACCTGTGGTTAACCTCCAGCCTCCGCATTCATGTCCCATGTACACATACAATAGATAAATAAATAAATAGATAGATAATTAAATAAATAAATAATTTGTGGCAGTTAAGAGCACTTGTTGCCCAAGACAGGGTAGGCAAGTCCTTCATAATTCCTGCTTTACAATTAATGTCTGTCAGAGTTACTGGTCCAAGAGGCTGAAGATAGATGCTCCAATGTTATAGAGAGAAATTGGGGACTGTCCAGGCAGACAGGTGTCTGCCATTTCTTAGTTTTGGAAGCTGCTTGCTCTGCACTTCCTGCTTATTCAGGTATATTTATCCTTCTCAGGTCTCTGATGTAGGTTGAAGACTAGATAGTGATAGTCTCACAGTGAAATTTTAAGTTGTTTAGGAATTACAAGGATGTTCTAGGTCTAAGAAGTTGTTTTTAAGTTGGTAATGCAAGTTAGGATGAAAACTGAGTTAGGTGTAGAACTTTAGACTCATTGAGATAGATAGATACATAATAGAATATTAATATCAGTTGCCAAATACATTTGGACTAGACATTGGGAATGTATGTTATACCCTATAATTTTCATAATTGTGGCCTAATTGTTCTTATTGTTTTGTATTGTTTTGCTGTTATAAGAAAAAATAGCCTGTTATTGGACTAAAATGGGGAGCTGTTGGGGAGAAACAGATACACCTTAAATTAAAAACAACAACAACAAAAGGCAGATGGGAGGGTGAGAGGTGAAGAGGGTAGGAGGGGGAGACTGAGAGGGGGAGAAGGGAGGGGACTTGACTGAGATGTAATTTGAAGAAATAAATAAATGTTAAAAAAAAAAGAGCACTTGTTGCAAGCTGGATGTGGTGGCACACACCTTTAATCCCAGATTTGGGAGGCAAGTGGACCTCTGTGAGTTCAAGACCAACCTGGTCTGCAAATTGAGTTCCAGGACAGCCAGGGATGTTACACAGAGAATCCCTGTGTCAAACACACACACACACACACACACACACACACACACACACACACACACATACACACACACAAAGAGTGTATGTTGCTCTTACAGAGAACTCACGTTCAGTTCCCAGAACCCATATCAGAGGTTCACAAGCATCTGTGACTTCAGTTCCAAGGGTTCTAGCACCCCTATCTGGATTCTCTCCACACCTGCACTCATGTACACATACCCCCACAAAGACACATGGACACGTAAACTAAAATGAATGAATGAATAAATAAATAAATAAAAATTTAAAGCTATTTTCATTGTCCTCAACAATGTGGTGGCGCACACCTTTAATCAGCACTCGGGAGGCAGAGGCAGGAAGATCTCTGTGAGTTCAGGGCCAACCTGGTCCACAAAGTGAGTCCAAGACAGCCAGGGCTCTGTTACACAGAGAAAACCTGTCTCAAAAAAACAAAACATAGGGCTGAAGAGATGGCTCAGTGATTAAGACAATTGGCTGCTCTCCCAAAAGACCAAGGTTCAAATCCCAGCACCTACATGGCAGTTAGAAACTGTCTGAAATGGCCAGGCATGGAGGCACTTGGGAGGCAGAGGCAGGTGGATCTCTATGAGTTCAAGGCCAGCCTGGTCTACAGAGTGAGTTCCAGGACAACCAGGGCTACACCAACCCCCACTCACCCAAAAAAAAGTTCCAGCCTTGAGATCCTGAAGGCCAAAGAATCTATGAAAAAATTCGTAGAAAGTTGTAGAAATTAAAATTCAAGTCTTAGGATCCAACACCTTTCTTCATGTTTTACATGAGATTTGTGATTGTTTAACAGAGAAGGAAAGTTATCTAGGAGCTAGAGAGATAATGGCTCAGTGGGGTTAAGAGCACCAGCTGCTCTTGCAGAGGACCTGGGTTCAGCTCCCAGCACCCACACCAGGCAGCTCACAACCATCTCTAACTCGGTTTGAGGGGATCCAATACCCTCTCTGCTCTCCTTGGGCACTGAACTCAAGTGTGCAAACAACCACACACAGCCAAACTAAGTCAAAGATAGCCTGATCTAGCAAGTTTTAGGCCAGACTTGGCCACAAATCCTGTTTCTAATTAATTAATTAGGTCTAGAGAGATGGCTCAGTGTTAAGAGCATTGGCTGCTCTTCTACCAGGTCCAGTTCTAGCACTCCCATGGTGACTCACAACCATCTGTAACTCCTGTTCCAGGAGATCTGACAACTTAATTCTGACCTCTGTGGGCACCAGGCACACACACAGCGAACAGGCACACCCTCACACACATAAAATAAAAATAAATAAATCTTTAAATATAAATAAATATCCAGGTGTGGTGGCCCACGCCTTCAATCCCAGCACTTGGGAGGCAGAGGCAGGCAGATTTCTGAAACCCCAGCCTGGTCTACAGACCGAATTTCAGGACAAGAGAAAGAAGAGAGACCCAGACTCAAAAATAAGAAATAGGTAAATAAATAAATCAAACATGAACAAGTAACTCCACTTGTATCAAGCTGAGGTAACTGAGAGATTATCCACAGTAAATGTAGCAGAGGGAGAATTGTTCATTAGTTTTTCTCTCCCCCCCCACCCCCACCACACTCTTGTTTTAGAATTTTTTACATTTATTTGTGTTGGGGGTGAACATGCCACAACATGAATGTGAAAGTCAGAGGACAATTTAGAAAAGCCTGTCCTCTCCTTCCTTTATGGAAGCCCCAGATCATCAGCAAACCCCTTCTTTCACTGAACCTCCTCACTCATCTTTAGGTTTTTGAGACAGTTTTGGTACATAAGCCAGGCTAGCCTCAGATTCACAACTCAGTCGATGCTGAGCCACTCAGACATCATGCACGGCCTTCCCATTAGTTTTTAATGTCATTTTCTCGCCACAAAAAAACAAACAAACAAACATTCCCTTCTTTTGACTCAAGAACTAGACTTGGGAGGTTAAGCCTATGAGAACACCCCAACGTACTGAGAAGCTGTAGACACAAACACAGCATTCGGGGTGCTCTGTGCCACTGCATAAAACTGGAAACAAAATCTGCGTCCAAGAGGGTAAGAATGGTTCAGGAAACTGCGGCCACGGTGTATGTCATCAGACTCAAACTCCTATCTCCCCAACAATGTTTTCCAAAGAAAAAATAAACAAGTGGTTCTGTCAAAAAACATGTGGAAAAAAAGAATGTGGAAGGAGATACAGCTGACTATGAGTGAGTGCTCTCTCTGGGCAGGAGAGCAGAAATTATATTTTTCCAGAAATTCTTTATAATGAAAAAAATAGATAACATATTTTAATTATAGTAAAATAAACATAATGTAAAATTTATCATTTTGACCATTGGTAAGCACATACTTTGCTGCTGTTACATCTATACACAGTATTGTACAACCAAAAATATCATCTCCAGGGTTTGTCTGTCATCTTGCAAACCTGAAATTCTATGTCCATTAAATACACCAGGTAGATATGGTATCTGTCTTTTTGTGACTGCCTCCTTTTGCTTAGTATAATTTCCTCATTGTCCATTCATGTAGTAGAATGATCAAATTGTCCTTTTTAAAGGCTGAGTAATATTCCATTGCATGGATTATCTTATCCTATTTACCCATTTACCTACTGATGGGTTGCTTCTGCCTTTTAGCCATTGTGGATATATTAATATTTCCTATGAGCCTGGGTATGTCTCTTCCATACATAAATGTTTTCCCCCCATAGGGACTAGCAAGAGGGCCCAGTAGGTACCAAGCCTGATGACCTGAGTTCTAAGCCTGGGACTTATATGGTCAAAGGAGAGAACCAGGCTGGAGAGATAGCTCAGCGGCTAAGAGCACTGACTGCTCTTCCAAAGGACTGGGGTTCAAATCCCAACAACCACATAGCATTTCACAGCTGCCTGTAATTGTGGGGTGTGGTGGCGCACACCTTTAATCCCAGCAATCGGGAGACAGAGGCAGGTGGATCTCTGTGAGTTCAAGGCCAGCCTAGTCTACAAAGTGAGTCCAGGACAGTGAAGGATACACAGAGAAACCGTGTCTCAAAAAACCAAACAAGCCGGGCGTAGTGGCGCACGCCTTTAATCCCAGCACTCGGGAGGCAGAGGCAGGCGGATCTCTGTGAGTTCGAGGCCAGCCTGGTCTACAAAGCACAGCCAGGGCTACACAGAGAAACCCTGTCTCGAAAAACAAACAAAAAACAAAGGAGAAAACCAACTGCAAGTTGTCCTCTGACCTCTAAATGTGTGTCATGGCACATTTATGTTAACACACACACACAAGCCAGGGTTATCTGGGAAGAAGAAACATGAGTTGAGAAAATGACACCATCAGATTGATGTGTGGACAAATCTATGGGGCGGGCATTTTTTTGATTAGTGAATGATGTAGGAAAATCCAGCCCACTATAGGTGGTGCCACCCCTTTGTAGGGGAACAAAGTTCTGAGTTATGAAAAAAAAAAAAAAACAAAAAAACAGGCTGAGCAAGCCACGAGGAACAAGCCAGTAAACAGTGTTTCTCCACAGCACCTGCTCCAGTTCCTGCCCTGACTTTGCTCAGAGACGGACTGTAATGCGGAAGTGTAAGCCAAGTAAACGACCCCTTTCCTCCCCAAGTTGCTTTTGGTCGTGGTGTTTCATCACAGCAATAGGAAGCAAACCAGGGCAGCCAGCTGGAAAAGATAGTTGCCCATGCTATTCCTCTGAAAATAACATTGATTTCTCTGTTCTGATTCTCCCTGCAGGACAAATGCCTTAGCCTTCATCTTCCCGCCTGGATCTCCCTCACTCAGCCCTTCTTCCTTGTACCCCTGCTCCTGATATTGGACTCACTGACCTCCTCCTGACACCTGGCTCCAAGAAGACTGCTGGGGGGGGGGGGGGGGAGAAAAAAGACAAAAGAAAAAAAAAATCACACCAACCATTTCTCTTCATCCTCACTAACAATTTGGTAATGAAGTATTGATTTCCACTTCTCTCCTTATGAACAATATTAGATTTTCATTGATAAACTGCAGCGGGACTGTCACATCTCCGAGGTCCCCTTTTCACTGTCAGGAAGAAACAAAGTGCCACCAAGGAAAAAATAATGACTGGGAACGTTGACGTACTTATTTTGTCAGTTTGTAACAGGAAAGGGAGGGGGCAAATCACTCTTCATAGTTTAATGTCCAAGTGGGCTGCTCTTGGGAGCTTACTTTTCATGGTAATGTCCATTTCCTATTTATAACCCTCCTGGGAACGTTTGTCTAAAGGAAATGTTTCTGTTCAGTGTAACAATTAAGGTTGCACCTGGATTGCCTAGTCCTGCCCCTGCACCAGGGAGCCATTAATCACAGCAGAGTAGACGAGTTATTAAGTTAAACCAGAGTTTGAGCCAAGAAAATCTCCCAACCATGTTCATCTTCTGTGAAAGTTGTTCAAATAGACAGGCTTAACCATGTTGCTGCCAAAGGCTTTTTCCTGTGCAGTGTGAGAATGTGCATCCTCAATGGTTATCTTGAGAGGTTTGCAAGCTTAGTTCTCAGTGTGCACCACGGTCAGTTGAGACTGACAACCTGAGAGGGGTGCACAGTAGAACCCGAGAAAAAGCAAGAAGATGATCTCATCAAGGGTACAAGGTGAAGCAGCCACCTTCACTGGTGGTCTCTTCCTGCAGGACCTGTTGCCTCTCAAATTCAACTTCCCCTCTGAACTAGCAGGATGCATGAAAACAGGGTGTCCATTTTAAACTTGTTCCTGTAACTTTTTTCATTAAAACTTTAAGGGCCCAATTTTAATTTGTGGAATATTCCTGTTAATAATGAGATCTAATTAAGACATCCATTAAAAGCCCGTTAAAGTTAATTTAACGTAAAAATTCCAATAGAACTGTATTAGATTTTCTCCATTAAATTAACGTTATGGATTTTTAACGGATGTCTTAATTACATGTTATTATTAACGGGGATACTGTATTACACAGATTAAAATCAGCTCCTAAGTCAACTTGGAAAAGCTAAGAGCATGTTTTAATATTAAAGTCTCACAGACCTAGTACACAGTTTGGAAGTGCAGGGGAAAATGGGTTTATTCTAACTGAGCATTTTCTGTACAGTGGAGAGTAACCTATAATAGACAAGTCTATCATTTCATTTAAACAATGAGTCTCTTTATTCTCCTAGGACAACAAAGTCTGGATTGTAAATTGTTACTCAGCTATAGGTGAAATATTTAAGGTATTCTCAGCACAAGATTCTGAAACAAAGACTATTTTGTGTTGTTGCTTTAATTACCAAGGTTATCAAAAAAAAAAAAAAAGACTGACAAAATGAAGTCAAATATATCCATCTCACCATTTATTACAAAGGCTGCTTGTTGGAAATGTCTTGGAAATTTTGACATGATCCCTAAATTCAATACTGGGATTTAAAATAAAATTTGAAGGAAAAAAAAAAACTTATTTACCTCCTAAGGAAAGTGTTGCCCTTATGCCACATATAATAGCAAATTGCTTTTTTTTATGGCATGCATAACCTAGATGGGGAAAAATATGGTGCTTCAGGGAAGGAGGGGAAAAGTAAATGAAGTTCCAGGAATGTCATTCTGGAGTAATGAGGCATGGACAGAAAATATACCCCTCACATCATCGGATTGAGATGGCAGTCGAAATAGCTTCATTGAAGTGTCAGCACTCATCCATCAATCAATCAGCCACAAGGAAAAATAACAACAGTACAACAGGGCGGCTTTTATGGGATTTACTCATGGGCACAGGGAACAGCGGCTCAGATGTAGTTCTGACTAGAAAAGCAAGGTGCTGATATTATTTTTTATGAAGGGAGGATCATAAAGTGAATTGAGAACAGAGAGGTCTGTCTTTGCTTAACCTGTTCAACCAGAAATGAACGGAACTCAACTGGAAAGGAACAGTCTTTGGATGGGTTAAGATTGAAGTGTAGACTCGACTGAGCACGGTCCTTCAATGGCGAGTCTCTATTAAAAGTAGGGCGGGGGGAGGTAGTACATTAGCATGGGGGCTTCTTGAAGCTTATAAAAATCGCCTGTCCAACCCAGGATTATTAGGCAAAGCTACATAATTCGGATCCTCTGAAACCAACCGAAAGCAAACTCAGAGCTCCGGATCTGCCTGGGAGGACACAATATGTTTCTGGACTCCTGGGTAATCATTTCCCTCCTGAGACAAAAATACGAATAAATCTGCTGCTTCACATATAATCTATATGGTTCTGTTAGTGCGATTTCTCTGGTGGGGTGAGGTGGGAGGTGAGAGACCAAAATATTGAAAAATTTGGTTAGACTCCTGAATTGTCACTTGGCAACTGTGAATGTCACTGCTGAGAGACAGCTGTTAATGTTCTCTGCAGAAAACAAGATCCTAGCCGGCACGATGCCGGCACTCGGTGTATTTCTAGACACCAGGCCTGTCTTCATTTGGCAAGCCTGCGAAACTTCTAGAAACTTCTTCCTGGAGAGAAAAAAAATGGAGTGACTTTAACTCCAGAAGAGTGTGTTGTATCTGCTTGTGTGTCACTTCCTTCCTTCTTTAGAGAAGCTGAGACCACAGAAGTGGGAGGAGAATAATATGCAAATATCATGCAAATTACCTTTGAGTACCTCCACTCTCCAGCCACCCTCGGGGATCAGAGAAAATGAGAGGTGTCCTTTCCTTCCCTGTGCCTCCTTCCAGCTAAGGCCATCAACCAGCTGAAATGTGAAGAGACCATTAAAAAAAATCTATATGCAAATATTTAAATTTTATGTACTTCAGCAAATCACCGAATATACATCATAACCCTTGACGGCACAAGGCACAACAGGAAAAGCAATTTATTCAGGGAATTCACTCGGGGGATCTTGTTAGGCACCTACCCTGTGTGCACTGGAAGTAGGAGAACCACAGTGAACAGTTACCATGGCATCTTAACCCTCTTGTTTCTGACAACATTGTTTCAAAGCAGCCATTGCCCAGTCATCTGAGGATGGTGCCCATGGAGGATCAAAATTCTAGTGCCTTCACAATAAGGAATTTTTCCCTGTGAAAAACATACAGGGAAGAAATAGCTTCCAAATAGGCCACAGCCTAAAAGCAGAATATAATCACAAACAAACTGGATACCCCAGACAGCTCCCAAGGAATTTTGTTCAGACCACAAATAGATTTCCCTCAAAACTCACCCCCAAAATATACCTGCCCAGTTGTTTGACTCTTACATAACTAATATCCTGAGCAAAAGTCTCTGAATGCAGTTGAAATTCAGAAAACATGAACATAGTGACATGTTGGGGGAACATTTATGAAACCAGATAAAGAATGAGGAGGTGGGTGCATGTGAGTGTATGTGTGCCGTATGTTCATATCTGTACAGATATGCATGAATTTCACCAATATTTTCTAGAGTCTGGATAGAGCAGCAGTAAGAGTCTTCTCAAACTTTCTGAAAACCTGAAGACACACATCACACAAGGTCCCCAGATTCTGTTTCTTTACCACCTGCCACTTGCTGGGTTACCTGAGTAGGCTCAGGGCTTCCTTTCCTTTTTTAATTGGGCTTTATTTTTTAAATGTGTTAAGTGTTTTAAAAAGAAGAGGAGGAGGAGGAGGACGAGGAGGAGGAGAAGGAAACAGCAAGCAGCCTCTCTTAGGGCTAAAGAGATGACTCAGCTGTTAAGAGCACAGGCTGCTCTTGCAGTGGACCTGGGTTCAGCTCCCAGCACCCTCATGGCCACTCACAACCATCTGTAACTTCAGTTCTGGCCTCTGAGACTACCAGGCACACATATGATGTACATACATATGTGAAGGTACTCATTACATACACATAAAATAAAAACATATAAAATATCATATTCCCATTCTCTCTTCCCTGAATAAAGAATGCTAATGTGGAAATAAATATAAAATAATAATAATAATAAGGAAATACATTGAAGGCTATAAACTATATGCATGTATGTATTTCTAAAGCAAATCCAATGCGGTCTGTCTTAAACATGCAAGAGGTAACCAAAAAATTCAAAACTCAACTTTTGGTTTATTTTGTTCCCTCTGCAAGATGTGAAAATGCTAATTTCATTTTCTCCCTTCCTCTGTGTGTACTTTCTTAAAATATCTATAAAATACTTTTAGACAAAGGTTGAGCTGGAGGAAGAGATGTGAATCCCCATCTAGATGGAGAGCGGCATTTCCATCACAGCAAAACCTGAGAATAATCTTTGAAATTTCTAGGGCAGAATTTCACCTCGCCACCCAGAGTAAAAGCCACTGAAGTCTCTTGGCTTCCTGTGACAGATTCAGAAGTACACACAGATAAACAATTTCCAGTCTAGTTAAAAGTCTCCTTCAAGATAGGCAGTGGTGGCGCACGTCTTTAATCACAGCACTCAGGAGGCAGGGGCAGGTGGATCTCTGTGAGTTCTGGTCTACAAAGCAAGTCCAGGACAGCCAGGGCTACACAGAGAAACCCTGTCTTGAAAAACCAAAAAAAAAAAGGGCTAAGGGGCCTAGAAGAGCCCCCAAGAATTAATTATACATGCACAAGGCAGCCCAAAGCATGGAGGTGGGGTGGGGGGAATAGTGGGAATGTTTAACGGATTAGAAATGGCCTGTGTTAAAATGCTAGTACCAGGTGGAATGATATTACTGCAACAAGACTGTCTGTTTCCTTTGGAAAAATATATTCGGAGTAAAATAGCTCTTCCAAGAAGTGACATCCTGACGTAACACCCTTCAGCATACAAATGGCGTGACAATAGCCACAGGACTGCTTTAAGGGCCTTCTACAATAAGGTCTGCTTGAAGAAGACAGATCAAATACAGCCCAATGAACTGTGTTTATTTGCTTAAAACAGCTTTTGGAAACAAAAGTAATAACTTTGGTTGGAGCTCCCAGGAGACGTTTAAAAAAAAAAAAAGAAAAAACACATTGCTTTAAAAAAAAAAAAAGTTCTAAATCTAAGCATTCCCTTCAACCCTTTCAGGAAATATATTTTAGTATGCTTTCTGAATTGTTTTACACCTGAAACCTACATCTGATTGTCTATCCCCAAGCGAAGGCTAATATTTATAGAATGAACAGTCGTCTGATTATGTCTGACTATGGAGCTGTGTCCGGTCATATTTTTGCTTTCTAAATGACTTCTGAAACATTCCAGAGTTATAAATGTGTGCGAAGATATTAAATACAGAAAGTGCTACTACTGGTCTGCAAAGAAACAATTAAAAACATTCTGTTCTGCCTGGAGAGAAAGCCTGCAGAAATCAGAGCCTTGAGATGTAATCCTTGCCTTCCTCACACAGCAGATGCAACACAAGTTTAAGACACCAACATATGGAAAGGGCTCATTTGGCTCAGGGTTCTTCTGTGCCCTAAAACCCCAGTCTGCAATATCATTTTAAGTCTCTGAAGCAAACTGTCTCATCCCTTTGGATTTGCTTCCTGTGAGCTGGATCCCAGGAACTTTCAAACTCCCTGAATGTCCAAGCTGACCTCTGGTGGCTAGCTAACCATTTCTGGTTCTGCAACACTTTTGTGTGACAAGTTGGGAAAGGTCCCCTGCATTCATTCCAGATTTTGGGTTTATTTTAATTTTAAAAACAAAAACAGCCGGGCGGTGGTGGCGCACGCCTTTAATCCCAGCACTTGGGAGGTAGAGGCAGGCGGATCTTTGTGAGTTCGAGGCCAGCCTGGTCTACAAAGCGAGTCCAGGACAGCCAGAGATATTCAGAGAAACCCGGTCTCGAAAAACCAAAAAAACAAAAACAAAAAACTGAGTTTGTGGCAGAATATGGAGGAGTGCAATACGATCTTCAGGAACCACATTTATCCATGCAGAAGCATTTGTCTCCAGGAAAGAGAGGCAAACATTCTATATTCGGAGAGCAGACCAGTCGTTTTCAAAGAAAATGACTGCAGCCATACCTGTAGAGTGTTCTGTCCACGGCCACCACTCTCTCCTGCATGCTGCGTGTATGGTTTGCTGATGCACTAGGAAGAGGGCAAAGAGGCAGGCTGTTCAGCCTGGAGGGCAGCAGCCTGGGCAGCTGGGAACACAACTCTGTACATATTTGTATATACTGACTATACTGTCCTGTACAGACACAGATTTTCTTATAGTTACTTGATTCTGTTTCCTACCAGACTGGCCCACAATGCAGGATTGTTTTGCACTGGGGAAAAAAATATGCTTGTCATTTCCCCCCTGATCATTCTCTTTAGATAGCTTATGGAAGAATTAAGGCTCTGTTTCCTAAGAAATTCTAAGAGCCATGTGCGTCTGCCCTGCATGAGCCCCATCCGGTCGCTGGATCCGAGGAAGAACCAATGCCCTGACTCAGTTTTTCCTCCAAAGGCATGCTTTACCCCATGGGAAAACCACAAACTAACCCATGTAAAATTAGCCTCTTTGTATGTTATCTAATAGTGCCTGGGAAACAAACAAACAAACAAACAAAGATTTTCTTAACGTCTTCTTTACAGGAAGAATTCATAATTGTCAAAATTTGAAACATTGGCTTAATTTTGTTTTTATGACCTCGTGTTTCTACTTCTTATTTATTCTGTTACTGTTGTAATGGGGCCCCAGGCCATTCCTGACATCAGCATGTTCCTCCTCGGCATTAAGGATGTTTTTAAAATTACACAGATTATTGAACCAACAGGCTGTTTTAATCAAAACCATGTTTCACTTGTTTAGGAGGCTTATAAATTGTCCTTGCAATGGAGAAGACAGAAAAAAGAAAAAGAAAGAACAAAAATAACAAAACCAAAGTTTTCCTCTGGGGAGACTATGCCACCCTATGGCCAAACAGATCCATCAGAGATAGGCACCTATTGCCCACTTTCCTGGGAATGTGGAAAATATTTCCCTTGGCTTCCCATTGTCCTGAAATTCATTCTGAAGGCCAACATTGTTTGCAAATTTCCAAAGGCCTTTGCCACCTCACCACCACTCAAAGGCGAACGGTCCAACTAGGAAATGATCTTCCAGGTGGAAGAGATGAATAATATTTCAGAAAAGATGGGCCTCTTTCCTTAGTCTACGGGCATCACCAGCCAGTCTTGGCCCCTCCTCACTATGAACAGTCTGGGGTTGATGTCCCTCCCATAGGACTTGGGTCAGATCAACACAGCCCCTTGATGAATAAAGGTGACTTTGGTATGGACCCACTTCAAGCATGTGCCTGGCTATGCTGACCTTGCCTAGATTACCTGCAGAAAGAAACAGTCTGTAATACAATTTTATCGCTAGAAATAAATTCTGAAGGTGAAGATGAAGAAAACCCTTCAATTATATCACAAATGCCGTTATTTTTTACATTTAAGGAGTGGGCTTTTTTTTTTTTTAAGGAAAACCATTCTACTTTGGGAAAGTAATTAAAACCCTAAATAATCAATAATACTATTAGCTGCTGAGAAAACATAACTTGCCAACGTTGTATGGAGCCCCTCATTTCCATCAAAACGTTGTCTATATTATTTACATTTTTAAATGTGGTCTTTCTTTTGTAGCAAAAAAAAATTTTTTTTTTTTTTGCTTTTTCCCCCATTCAGCTGTTATTGAAAATAGACTATTCCCATCTGAAACTTCATGGTAATATTCACAGGAAGTCCTAGCTGCGGATAGAAGGACTGAGAGTGTTCTTTGTTGATTTTGCTGGAGGCTGCCCCTCATTGTAATACTACAGACTCTCAACCACGGTTCTGGAACCTATCTGTAGCAATACAGTGTGGATTCGCAGAGACGCCTCCCGGCACCATTAGCTTGGCAGACGTTCTTCATTTCAGACTTCTACTTTGGCCAATTGAAAGGAAAAAAAAAAAGAAATTAAAGGAGTGAAGAGACAGAAAAAAAAACCACACAGATGCACTTAAAACATGAAAAGAATTATTTATATGATAAAAAATATATTTAGATTTTCAAAGCACAAGACTGAATCGAAGTGCTCTTTTTGTGCTTCCTGGAGATGGTACTGTTAAAAGTCTTGCTACATCAGGCTTTAATAAATCTGTAATGACATTTGATGGATTGATTTCTGCCTGCGAGTGGTTTTTAAAGATGGCAAGACAGGAGAGAAGCAAGGGAGAGGGTAATGGGGGGCGGGGGCGGGTAGTAAAGCGCCCTCCCCCAAGAAGGCCAGAGGAGGCAGGGTATTGGTAGGCTTCTCCTTCTTGTAGACCTGATGACCCCCTTCCAGCATCTGCTCTCATTCCTGTCTGTCATTGCTGTCCCATTTTTCAGATACCCACACCCCTTGCTTGTTGTTATCTGGGCTGACTCTGCAGGCTCACTCATCCCACCAGCTCACACCTCCGTGGTTAATAAGGACATTTCAACAGAGACGCGGGCGGCTGTCTGCTGTGCTGTAACCGGCCCAGCTTTCCCTACTTACAGAGACAGCCCTGCCGTGCACACTCAGTTTCCCTCTGCGCTCCCCTCCATTTCCTTTAATGTCGTGGGAGAAGGGGATCTTGTGTCACACAAGCTGCCCAAGCAGAAGCGATGTGTGGTCCACGCGCAGGTGGCTCCCAGCTTCCAGTAGCGTGACTGCATTGGACCCGAGCTTGTTAAACAATGGTGGCTGTGGGGCCACCCGTTAGATGTAGTTCCGCTGCTGTGCTCCGTGTGTGTGTGTGTGTGTGTGTGTGTGTGTGTGTCTGTCTGTCTGTCTGTCTGTCTGTCTGTCTGTCACACAGGAGAGGCCAGGCTAAATACAGCAAAGCAGGGGAGCAGCAGAGGCACCGCGTTGGGATGAGCATCAGGCACAAGTCAGACAGCTTTTTGGTTTTCTCGAGGACCTACTTTGTGCTGGGTCTCAGGGTGACTTCGACAAAGGAAAACGGCAGCAGTGTGAGAGAAGAGGTGGCTTCTGGGGACAAACTGCAATAAACTCTAGACTCAGTCATACGCCATCTCCCACGTCGGGGGAAGGGTGCAGAAGGAAGGAGACGATATGTCAGAGTGAATGTGAGGAAGATAGGAGAAGCTCAGGGGTGGCCAGACCAGCCTGAAGTCACGGGATTCCAAAAGGAAATTATGTTGAGGGTAAAAATCCAGACCATCTGCTAGATTAATGTCTCAAATGAGCACTTGCAGGGGATCTGATACCTTCATCTTGTCTCTGAAGGCACCATACCAGCAGCATGCGATGTACAAGTATACGTTCATGGAAAACACCCATACACATAAAATAAATAATAATACATTTTTTTAAGGAACAAAAGTGGGCCAGCAAGATAGTTTAACAGGTAGACATGTTAACACATGCCGACAAACCTAAAGATCTGAGTTTGGTCTCCAGGAACCAACAGTGGAAGGAAAGAAACAACTCCTGCAGGTTGTCCTCTGACCTCCAAAAATGCACCTTGGGATTGAAGACAGTCCCTCACAGACATGCCCATAGGCTAATACAGTGTAGACAGTCCTTCAATTATACTCTCTTCTCAGATAACTACAGGTTGTGTTGACAACTAAAGCTAACAATCACACTGGCAATGTAGCCAAGGATGACCTTGAACTCCTGATCTTCCAGCCTCTACCCCCCCAAGTGATGGGATGGCAGGTGTGCAGTACCATTTGGGATCAATAGTCTTGATCATGAATGATCCCTTATCAACCGTGTGTTGAAGGCTTGGTCCTCAGCCTGTATAGATGTTGGGAGATGGAATCTTAAAGAGGCCAGGCTTATGGGAAGTCTTTAGATCACTGCCCTCAACATGGATGGTGGGACCCTAGTCCTCACCTCTCATTTTTACTTCCTGGCAATGAGGTGAGATGTTTGACTCCATCATATACTGCAACCACAGTATAGTGTCTTACCACAGCCCCCAAAAGAATATAGACAATGTATCATAGACTTTTCACCAAAACTGTGAGTCAAGGTGGACATTTTCTCCTTATAAGTTTAAATCTCCTTATATCGCTCTTCAGAGCTATACAGAGACAGGTCTACTGGATCAAGTCTGTGATCCCAGCTACTTAGGAAGCTGAGGTGGAGGAGGGCTGGGGGTGGGAGCCAGTGGTAGAGCTCTTGCCCAACATGTATGAGGCTCTGGATTCAACCCAGCGCTGAAAAAGGCATACTACAATAGTATGACATTTGTTGTTACACACATGTATTCACCTATCAGAAATTTTAGTTGTAAAGTAGCCAAAAAAACTTAGAATGAAAACATGTTCCTACTTGTGGTGACCCCCGAGTGTTCACTACACAAGGGAGTTCTCAGGGAAAGGTGAGTGCACTTGCTCCATCAGCCTCCCCTCGATTGGCAGAGACAATCAGACGAGACAGGGGTGATATCTAAGCATTTCTGGGTTTAATGTTTCATTCCCTGGCTTATATACAGAACCAAATGGGGGATTTCCACATGGGCCAATCACATTAAAGGTCATCCCATCACACCACATAGCACAAGCCTGGTAACATGGTGATCATGCACTGATCATGAGCATGGAGGTCTTGCTCACCCAATTAAGTTACACCCACGATCGGGCTTCAACTCCGCCCCAGCATCCTCCAGCCAATGCCGTCTTAGATATTGCCCACAAGTAAACTTTCATTTTCCCAGAAATCAGGCATTTCCCATAAGCCTCCATTTTTCGAGTCCCCACACCTACTAGTGTGAAAATACACTCTAAAGCTCTTGCAATTTAAAACTGTAGAAACTGGTAGGCTAGAAAGATGACTTGAAGAGGACCCTGGCTTGGTTCACAACAGCACAGAGCATCTCTAGACTGTCTTTTACTCCAGTTCCATGGACTCCAACCCCTTCTTCTGCACCCCAACACACAGGGCACACATACACAGACACACACATGCACATAAATAAAAGTAAAATAATTCTTAAAATTCAGGAACTGGTGGTGTAAGAGCAACCAGACAACTCCATGACAAAATATCAATACCACTTGTTGTAAATGTTTAGATTAAAATGTATACCCGGGCATGGTGGCAACATGCCTTTAATCCCAGCACTCAGGAAGGATCTCTGTGAGTTCGAGGACAGCCTGGTCTACAAAGCAAGACTAGGACAGCCAGGGCTCTGTTAAACAGAGAAACCCTGTCTCAAAAAACAAAATATGGTATAAAAGGAGAATTTTAAATTTGTGAAGAAAGGAGGTGGTAACAGTTATCAAAACACTGCACGGACACTTAGTAAACATCTCAGTACCTAAAATTCAGTATCTACGTGTTCCTGGATATACATTTTATTTATGTGTTTATTTATTTATTTTGGTTTTTCAAGACAGGGTTTCTCTGTGTATCTCTGGCTGTCCTGAACTCACTTTGTAGGCTAACCTTGAACTCCTGATTCTCCTGCTTCCTGATCTGGAGTCCTAGAATTACACACTTGTACGTACCACTTCCATTTACGGGGTGCTGGGATTGGCATCAAGGGACTCCTGAATACTAGGCAAGCAATCTACCCACTGAGCCACATCCCCAGCCCATGAATGCCTGCTTATCCAAATAGACTATTTGGGGTAAAACCTCATGAGCCAATAGTTCATAAATAAACCCAAATGGTCAAGCAACACAAGAGGAAACATCAAGGGGGAGTAGTGACCAGACACAGGGTAAAATGAGAAGAGATTTATTTTACTATTCAAACAGACAAAAATAAAATCCAATGTTGCCATTATTAGAGAAGGCTCAGAGATGATTGCCAGGCTCAACACACATTGCTGCTGGTAGCAAAATGGACAGGAACCTTCTAGAAACTTATTAAATAGCATTTATCAGTTTCCCTAAAATATGGATACATTTTGAGCAATTAACCTTGCAGAGTTTTTTCTTAAAAACAATGAAGGACATGCAGGAGACTTACATTAAAAGAATGTTTGGTCACAATGTTGGGTGAGGACCGAGAGCTGGCTACATACTAGGGATCCAGAGAGGACAAGCTTGGCCTCTGCCCTGCAGAAAACACACCATGGATCCATGGGACACAGACAGGGACTGGGAAGCTGGCTCAATCAGTAAAGTGCTTACGATGCAAGCATGAGGACACAATCCATGTGATACCAACACCAGGCATGACGGTGCCTGCTTTTAATCCTACCTCTGGAGAGGTAGAAACACGTGACTCCCTGGGACTCAGTAGCCAGCCCGTTTAGCATGAACAGCAAGTTTCAGGTTGTTCAAGTCCAAGAACAGCCACACAAACCACTCAATCACTGATCTCAGTCAGATATTGATGGTTTATTGAATGCTCACCCCAAAACTGGCCATGGCCATCATGACCAGGGTCACAGAGGTCTCAGAGCCTAACTGTGACGTCGGTCTGCTTCCAAGTCAGGCTTTTTATAAGAAAAACCATATCCAGGTAACAACCAGGTAACCAGGTATAGGAAACAAACCGCATCCAGGTATTAACAGGTTTATGTATGAAACAAACCATATCCAGGTAACAATTAGGTAACCACATGTAGGAAGCAAGGGGATGGCAGCACAGACGTCTTGACTAACTAGACAAAACATTTTTTTTTTTTTGAGACAGGGTTTCTCTGTGTATCCTTGGCTGTCCTGGACTTACTCTGTAAACCAGGCTAGCCTTGAACTTACAGAGATCCACCTGCCTCTGCCTCCCTAGTGCTGGGACTAAAGGCGTGCGCCACCACACTCAGCAATTACAGACAGCTGTGAACTACCATGTGGGTGCTGGGATTTGAACCCAGGTCCTTTGAAAGAACAGCCAGTGCTCTTAACTGCTGAGCCATCTCTCCAGCCCCAACAAAGCATTTCTAATTGACCTTTAATTTGATTGGTCCCAAGTGGAGCTGTAGTTGGGAACTCTTCAGAGTATCAAGGTAACAAAGTATGAGTAATTTTATCTTATAGCTAAAATGGAGACTGAAGACAAAAATGGCTACAGTTACGCTAAAGAAGCAGGCTCCAACAGGGTTCCATGTGAGACTGTCTCAAAAAATAAAAATAAAAACCAAGATGCAACATTCAAGGTTGACCTCTAGCTTCCAATACATGTTTGCACACATGTTCTCTCTCTCTCTCTCTCTCTCTCTCTCTCTCTCTCTCTCTCTCTCTCACACACACACACACACACACACACACACACTCACACACTCACACACACACACAAATTACTTACCTAACTAAAACTTTTTTTTTAATTTAGTCAGGTATGGTGACTTTAACCCACTTTAACCCCAGCACTCAGGAAGCAAAGGCAGGTGGATCTCTGAGTTTTAGGCCAGTCTGCTCTACCTAGTGAGTTCTAGGCTAGCCAGAGCTACATTATGAGACCTGTCTAAAAAAAAAAAAAAAGAAGAAGATAGAAAGAAGGAGGAGGAGGAAGAGAAAGAAGAGAAGAAGAAGAAGAAGAAGAAGAAGAAGAAGAAGAAGGAAGAGTAGGAGGAGGAGGAGAAGTTTATGAAAAGAATCAACAAGCTTGTGAAAGAATTATCATTCATTCAGCAATCCTATGAAATGGGTACTTACCTGGTAAAACATAATACTGAAAAATGACCAAGTTCTCCACAGAACCTATGAGGTCCTCGCCACACCTCATCCTCCACTTTATAGCTGAGAAACTCCCAAGGAGCAGGCTGCGGCATGGGAAAGCCCATATTCATGTAAGCTCAGGGCAGAAGGTTTGGCAAGTGGCAGAGCCTTTAAAAATAAAGGTTTCAGCCGGGCGTTGGTGGCGCACGCCTTTAATCCCAGCACTTGGGAGGCAGAGGTAGGCGGATCTCTGTGAGTTCGAGGCCAGCCTGGTCTACAAAGTGAGTCTAGGACAGCCAGAGCTGTTATACAGAGAAAACCTGTCTCAAAAAACCAAAAAAAATAAAAAATAAAAAAATAAAGGTTTCAGGTGGGCGAGGTAGCGTACGCCTCTAATCCCAGCACTCAGGAGGCAGAGTCAGGGGAATCTCTATGAGTTCAAGGCCAGCCTGGTTGTTTCCAGGATATCCAGAGCTACACAGAGAAACCTTGTCTCAAAAAATAGATAGATAGATAGATAAATACATACATACATACATACATACATACATAATAAAAGTTTCTTTACACAGATAACAACGAACTAACATCTGTAAAATTACTAGCTGGTGTCCCAGGACTTGACAGCTCACATCAAGACCTGTAGGGTGGTAAGGTGAGTGACAGAGAACATGCAGTTCTCCACAGTAGGCCAATGTGACAAGTGTGCACTCCACAGTGTGACCTGGATGGCTTCTTATCTCCTTCCCCACCCAATCATGTGGGTCCCCTCCTGGGCTGTCTCCCAGGCTCTAGAGCAAAGCTTGTCCCACACAGGAGATAGAAAGAATGTGGGAAAGCACCTGGTGTTCCGAGAGGGAAGAACGTGTTTCCTGTACCCATTTAATGGTTCCCTGGAACTGGGATCACAAAAGCCTCAGTAGGCCTGAAAGAACGGTCTCATGTGGTTGCTGCCATTCTACCACATTCTGTTCCAGCCAACCTGATCCTCTCTAGGTTCCAGCAGCCACCAGGCACTCTGCCTCAGGACCTTTGCAAATGGTGGGACCTTGTACCTTCTTCTGTCATTCACATGCCCAGGGACAACTCTGACCTAGGTCTTCCCAGTAACAGGACTACCCCAGCAAAGACCATGGCATTTATGCTGCCGGCTTCTGTCTCACAGTCCCAGAAGGCAAGACACAGCAGCACTCACACCGGCTCCTCCAGCCCTCATCACTGTCATCCTTAAGCACCACGCCCTTCCTTTCACAAAGAAAGTGTGCAGTGTCCACAACAGAGATGAAGACATGAGAGCCTAGGATGGCTGAAGGATGCCCTGCAGACCACATACCATGTGAAGAAATGGATCATGCCAGCCCCACACCTGCCTTCTAGCCCAGCTCTATGGCAGAGAGCAGACAGCTAGCTTAGTCTTATTCCATCCTAAACACGATCCCTATCTCATCCCCATCTGAGCTTTACATGCAGGCCGCAGCCTGGCAGGAAGAGGATGGGACAGGCATTGCCCAGACTTAGAAAGATGCACATGGCATCTATTCACTTATAATTGGATTTTAGTCATGTAGTACAGGATAACTATGCTACAACCAACACACCAAAATGAACAGGAACATAGACCTTGTTACCTGTTAGTGGGACACTTTGCCCTAATAGAGTTGCCATATAGACCCCCAGTGCAAGAGGAAGTTCTTAACATTCATATGACTGTTGAACTGAGGGGGGCTGATATGTAGGGGCAACTCACTCGGGAGGAGTAGGGTAGGTGGGAGGGTGGGACCAGGAGGAGCGTAGAGAGGGCACTGTGATGGAGATGTAAGTTGAAGTAATAAATAAACAAAAATAATAATAATAAAGAAAGAAAAGAAAAGAAAAAAAAGACCCTGTCTTGAAAACCCAAAAAATAAATAAAGAAAGAAAGAAAGAAAGAAAGACAGAATACATATCATGGGGAAGCTGACTTTGGTGACTTAGACCTGAAATCACAACTAAGGCAACTAGTTCATAAGTCTGTGGTGTATGTGAGCTACAGAGTGAGTTCCAGGTTAGTCTAAGCAGCTGGGTGAGACCCTGTCTCAAAAACGAAAAGTAGGACCAGGGCTGGAGAGATGGCTCAGCGGTTAAGAGCGCTGACTGCTCTTCCAAAGGACCCCGGTTCAAATCCCACATGGCAGTTCACAGCTGTCTGTAATGGCCGGGCGTGGTGGCACACGCCTTTATCCCAGCACTCGGGAGGCAGAGGCAGGCGGATCTCTGTGAGTTCAAGGCCAGCCTTGTCTAAAAAGTGAGTCCAGGACAGTCAAGGTTACACAGAGAAATCCTGTCTTGAAAAACCTAAAAAAATAAAAAAAGGTAGGACTAGGGATATAGCCTAGTGGCCCAGGGCTTTTCCTGAGCATGTGCAAAGCCCTGGGCTGAATCCCCAGTACTACCAAAAAAAAAAAAAATATATATATATATATATATACATACATACATATATATCATAAGTAGAGAGAGAAATGGAAGGAAAATTTCCTCAAATAATAGTCATCGAGAAGCAGTTTGCTGCCAAGCCTGCTGACCTGAATTCAGTCCCTGGGACCTACATGACAGAAAGAGAGACCAACTCCCAAAATGATCCTCTAACCTTGACTCAATGTGGTATGTGCACCATAGATAACTACAACATAAAATAAATAAAAATATTTCATAAGAGCTTATTTAAGTTAATTAAAAATACTAACACTACCCATAAACAGAGAGTCAGGTACCTTGACATGCCTCTGGCAGTCCGTAGAACTAGACTTGAAACCTAAACCTATCGAATGACCCTCAGTGACCTCTGAGCCTTCCCTGGACATGAGGCTCACATCGGCAGCAAGAAGGTCATGCAGCTCCTCCCCCTCACATTGGTCCTTCCCCTCAGCAGAAGCAGCAGCCCCCATGAGCTGGTTTGAAAATGCATACTCCCAGGCCCCCAGCCCTGCCCAAGCATCGGTAATGTGCCCAGAGGTCAGTGGCAATCCCATGGCCACAGGTGAACCACCCTCATGCACCACAAGGAGCCGCGGCATAGATGCCTGTGACTGTGAGAGCACATTAAGCCCCGGCCCCAATCAGAAACTCCCTTGTCAGACTAATTATACTTATGGGTGTTCTGTGACTTGCTGTATTCCCAGAAAAAGAAAGAAAAATGAAGTTCTCTTTCAGGTTTTCAGGGTAGATAATGTCAAATATTTACAGAGCAAACATCATTCTAGAGGCGCACCATTCTCTTCCTGCTGATTAGGGGGCTGTCAATCAAGCTGTGATGGGAGGCCTGTCAACCCTTTCAATAAGAAGAAACCTTCTGTCATCCTGGCTAAACCATGCATGCTGCCATGCTGGGGATGCAAAGAGCAGGCTCCCAGGGCTGGCCACCCAAGACGGGGCTAGAGGAACCAGAAGGTCTGCCTCTGTGCAAGGGGATGACTCAGGATTGCCTGCAAAGTGAAGATGCTGGAGGAGGAGCAGGGCCTTATGTGGGAGGATGAGAGACTCCAACATTTACTAAAGGTTCTTAAACCCAAGGGCAAGCAACATCCCCATCAGGCCTGACTCGACACATATGGCTGCCCTGCTCCCAGATAGAAGAGGTTGGGAATGAGGCCTGAGATGTTCATGTACACAAGGCTTCCAGTTGCTGCCCCTCCCTGCTGCTGCTGTTCTTCCCCCCTCCTCTTCCTCCTCTGAGGATCCGACTTTGAGAATCTGCCTGGCATGGTGGAACATGGTACAAGTCTATAATCCCAGGACCTAGGAAGCAGAGGTAGAAGGATAATTGGAAGTTTAAGGTCAGTGTGGTCTTGGTAATAAATGCCAGGCCAAGGAGAGCTACAGAGAGAGAAAGCCTATCTCAACAAAAAATGATGATGATGAGGAGGAGGAGGAGGAGGAGAAGGAGGAGGAGTAGCAGGAAGAAAGGAAAAGAAAAATGAAAGAGGAGAAGAAAAAAAAGGAGAGAAATGGAGGAAAAGAGGAAGGAAAAGGAAGAAGTACTAGAGAAAAAACAGAGGGGGGAGAGAAAGGAAGGAAGAGAGAGGCAGAGGAGGGAGGAGGGAACAGGGGAGCACGCTCTGAGACTTTGCTGCTCCAGTGGACTTCCAACCAGGAGCTTCGGAGTTACATGGGAATTCAGGTGAAATGCAGCCGGTTCAAAGAGCCTGCCACTGCTACCAAGCAGACTGTAACTCCGGGAGCTGACTCTGCACATGAACCCTGGGGTTGCACCCAAGAGTAGTACATCAGAGTCACCTCGGGTAGCTGGCACGTGCAGGTCTCTGGGTCCACCTTGGTTTCTAAAAATCAGATTATTTGGGCTGGAGAGATGGCTCAGTGGTTAAGAGCCCTGGCTGCTCTTCCAAAGGACCCAGGTTCAAATCACAGCACTCACATGGCGGTTCACAGCTGACTGTAATTCCCAGTTGCATGCCTTTAATCCCAGCACTTGGAAAACAAGAGGCAGGAGAAACTCTGTGAGTGCAGGACAACCAGGGCAACACAGAGAAACCCTGTCTTGAAAAAAAATCAGATTTTAAGAGCAAGAGTAAAGAAATAATATTAAGTAAACACTCCACCAGGTGCAGTGGTGTGTGCCTATTGTCGCAGCATTCAGGAGGCTGAGGTGGGAGAACTGTAACGTTAAGACCAGTCTGGGCTTCAAGAGCAAGAACCCCATCTCCAGAGGACTAAGAGCTGTAGGTCTGTGCTGGAGTAGGAGAGGATGCTGGTAATGGCTCAGAGGTAAAGACGACTTTCTGCTCTTGCAGAGGACATGGTTTGGTGCCCAGGACCCACATGGCAGCTCATAACCACCGGGTCCCCAGTTCCAGAGGATCCATGCCCTGTTCTGACCTCCACAGAGTTCTGTATTTATGGGGTGAGGATATATGTGGGCAGGCTCACACACATACATATAAATAAAGGTAAATCTTTTTTTTTTTTTTTAAGAAAAGAAAGACTAGCCGGATGTGGTGGTACATGTCTTTAATCCTAGCACTTCATAGGTAAAGGCAGGCGGATCTTGTGAGTTCGAGGTCAGTCTGGTCTAAGGGAGTCCAGGGCAGCCAGGACTACACAGAGAAACCCTGTCTCAAAAAAAACGAAAAAAGAAAGGAAAAAAATAAAAATAAAGACTAGGGAGAATGAGAAATATCCCCTATAGACTCATATATTTGAACATCAGTCTTCAGTTGTTGGTACTACTGTTGGGGAGGCTACGGGAAGCAACAGCCTTGTTGGGGGAGGTATGTCACTGGGGGTGTGCTTTGAGAGTTCAGAAACTCCTCCCACTTCGTTTGTTCTGTGTGTCGTGCTTGTGGTTGAAGATGTGATCTCTCAGCTTCTGTTCCTACTGTCTCCTCCTTGTTGCCACAGTTCCTAACCATGACAAACTCTTATCCCTCTGGAACCTTAAGCCAAAACAAGCTTTTTATTCCCCAAGTCACTTGGTCATGGCATTTTGTCACAGCAACAGCAAAGTGACCAGCACAGTGAGGAAGAAAATCTCTCCGAATATGACTAAAGAAGTTGGCCCACCTCTGGCATGGTTCCATGTAAATGATAAATGAAACAAAATGGAAGCCATGTGTATGCTACACTCAATTTTATGGAATGCAATGAAGACAGATGGAACTGAATTTAAAAGTATATTTCCTTAACACAAAATATTGACTAAACATTGAATCAATATGAAAAAAAAAATTAACGAGGGGTAACATTCAGGAGGCCCTGGATTCCATCCCCAGTACAACATGTACCCACCTTAGTGGCGCATGCCTGTCTGTAATCCCAGCACCCAGAAGGTAGAGACAGATAAGAGGATAGATCAGAAGTTCAAGGTCATTCTCAGGTATATAGCAAGTTTAAGGCCAGCCTGGGATACATGAAACCCTGTCTCAAAAAAAAAAAAAAAAAAGTTACTGTTTTTTTTTTCTGTTTTAACTCTTTAAATTCCTAGGCATGTTTACACACACAGCTCTAAGCACTTGGCAGCCTCCCCTGGCTGGTCACTACATTGGATGGACTGCTGTGGTCTGTATTGTCTGTCCTTTCAAAATCTTGTGGAAAGCCAGGCATGACGGCACATGCCTTTAATCCCAAGGCTCAAGAGCCAGAGGCAGATGAGTCTCTGTGAGCTCGAGGCCAGCCTGGTCTCCAAAGCAAGTTCCGGACAGCTAGGGCTACATAGAGAAACCCTGTCTCAAAAAACCAGAAACAAAGTCTTGAGGAAATCCAAGAATGATGGTACACTTTGTGGAGTGAAGGCAGGAGGATCAGGAGTTCAAAGCCACCCTCATAGCTGAGATCCTGTCTCAAAACCCCAAAAAGAAGCTGGTGTGACATTTGTTATTGTAACATCATTGACGGATGGTACCTTTGAGAGGCAATGGGGAAGGATGGGTTGCTGGAGCGATGGCTCTATGGTGAAGAACACTGGTTGCCAGAAGACCTGGGTTTGAGTCCCAGTACCACACAGTGGCACACAACATAAGCCCCAGGCGTGCACATAGGTATGAGTGTTTCATCTGCGTGTGTATGTATGTGTCGATCATATCTGTGTGCCTGATGCTCAAAGAGACCAGAAGAGAGTGTTAGATTACTGAGGTCTGGAGCCACAGATGGTTGTAAGCCCCCATGTGGTACTGAGAATTAAACCCAGGTCCTATGTGAGAGCAATAAATACTCTAAACTGTGGAGCATATCTCTGGCCCCAATGAAAGAAATCTCTTCTAAAAGGCAATCTAGGTTCATCATCTAGGGAGTGGGTTCACCTGGACCTTCTGGCTTTCTCTCTAGGGATTCTGAGATTACCCAGGCCTGTTAGGAGACCTTAGTAAATATTTAGCCATAAAGCTTTCCAGGGCTGCTTCCTAAATTGACCACACTCCATAACCACCACCCCCCCACTTACTTCACTGCAAGGAATTTCATCTATCCGTCAGCCAGAGAGATCATTTTATTGAAAAGACTCATGACATAGTGAACAAAAGCTTAAGAAATAAACTCTAATCCCCAAAGGAGCACTCACTACAACTCTACTCACACTAAAATATTCAATTTATAGCCGATATTGAATCCTCTGTCTATAATTTATTACCCTAAGTACAGAGGAGTTTTTTTTTTAAATACAAACCAATTTCAAAGTACTTTACTATTTTCTTGCCTCTGTTAAAGCAGAAATAGCAAATTTTGCAGAGAGATCAGGAGACAAATGCAATGAAGATTCACAGGGCTCCTCCTACCTCCTGGTTTCCTTCAGACACCAGCTGGGGGCCCATGATTGTGCCGGGTGTCCTGGACATTTGGCTTTCTCACTGTTCCCAGATGGTTCTGATATACGCTGAGCACCACAGTTCTTAAGAAAACAGAAACAGGGCCAGTGAGATGGCTCAGCAGATAAAAACTGCTTGCTCTGCAAATCTAAATGACCTAAGTTCCATCTGCATAAGCCACAGTGGAAGAGAGAACCAACCCCCAAAAGTTGTCCTCTGACAGCACACACACATGTGCTGTGACATGTACACACACACACACTAAAATAATTTAATGGACCCATAGGAAGGAAGGTGCTGGGGACCCAAAAGCATACAGACTAGACAACAGCCTTGTCTTAAACTGGGCATGGTGGCGCACGCCTTTAATCCCAGCACTCAGGAGGCAGAGGCACGTGGATCTCTGAGTTCAAGGCCATCCTTTGTCTACAAATCAAGCTTCAAGACAGCCAGAGCTACACAGAGAAAACCTGTCTGGAAAACAAAAGAAGAAAGAAAAGAGAGAAAGAAAAGCATGTTTGTACTTTCTGGTTTCATGTCAACTTGACACAAGCTAGTCATCTAAGCAGAGGGAACCCCAAGAAAATGCCTACATAAGATAGGGCTGCAGGCAAGCCTGTAGAGCGTTTTCTTAATTAATGACTGATGTGGGAGGGGCCAGGCCAATGGGGCTGGTGCCACCCCTGAGCCGGTGGTGTGGGTTCTATAAGAAAACTATCTGAGCAAGCCATGGGGGAGGAAGCCAGGAAACAGCACCCCTCCGTGCTCCTGCCTCCAGGTGCGTGCCCTGCTTGAGTTCCTGTCCTGACTTCTATGATGAATTGTGTGATAGGGAAGCGTAAGCCAAGTAAACCCTTTCCTCCCCAAGATGTATTTGTTCATGGTGTTTCATCACACCAATAACAACCCTGACGAAGACACTGCTGCTCTGAAAATAAGAAAGAACATGAGTTAATAAATGAAATAAAAACTGGAGCATGCCGGTCACATAAGACTTTACCATGACACCTGACAACTGACAGACACCTGAACAAAGGCCTAAGAAGTTAAGACAGTTCACAAATCTGAAGGAAGAGTGACTATAATGGAGTAGGTATAATCTGGTTCATGGTGTTTTCTGTGTGTGTTAGTGGATGTACATGTCCGTGCAGGTGTGAGCACATGTACATGTGGGTGCTTGCAGGTGGAGGCCAGAGATCTACAGCAGGAGTTTTCTTCAATCACTGGCCACCTCTTATCCTTTGAAACTTATTCTCCTACCAATCTCAGAGCTTATCCATTCAGCTAGATGGGCTATCCAGGGAGCCCCTGGGATTCTCTGTCTCTGCCTCCGCAAGGCTGGGATGCAAACGTGTGCCACCATGGCCCCTTTTTACAGGGGTTCTGTGAGTTTGACTTCAGGTCTTCACGCTTACCCAGACAACACTGCCAATGGAGCCATCTCCCAGCCCTGGTCTGTGTTTTTAAAGGACCCCTCTGGATACTGTACTTGGAATCGGCTCTCAGGAGAATCACTAATGAAGGAAGGGTGGGTAGAGACCTGATACAACAGGGATGCTGGGGTGGACCAGAGTGGCAATAACAACCAAAGATCTAGGAAGACATGATTGGGTTTTACATACATTTTAAAATTAGAACCATGGCAGTTGGGCCTTATGATGGAATTGTGTTGTGAAAGCAAAGTGGATTCTGAGGATGACTTCGAGATCTTAACGTGAGATTAAAAATATCAAAAGACGGCTGGTCCGAGAGTAGTGGTGTTTACAAGTAATTGATCACAACCAGTTACAGATTTCTTTGTTCCTTCTCCACTCCCACTACTTCACTTGACCAGCCTTTTGGTGCATGAGATGTTATCCCCAGTCTTCAATACCAAACATTGTTTTAAACACACACCCCCACCCCCCCCCCCAAAAAATCAAAAGACTGGCACAGTTGTTTCCTGAACGGGGAGGATTATGTTTGCAAAGGGAAGATTAGAGGTTCAGCTTCGACATGTCACATTGAAAATGCTGTATTAATTAATGCTACGTAATAAATTTTCCCAAAACTCAGCACACAAAATGACAAATGCTTATTACTTCCCCATTAATGTGAGTCAGAAAATTAGAGACAGTTCTCCTGAGGGCCTCTCAGGAGGCAGAGCCCAGAGGTCATCTGAAGTTGCACTGCCTGAAGGCTCCACTAAGGGTAAAGAAACAACTTCCAAAATGGCACCTGACCCATTTACAAAATAGCATCCCCATACATACACTAGCAGGGAACTTCAATTCCTTGCTGCTCCTGGGCCACCCAAAGATCAAGGTGATATTGACACAAAGATCAATTTATTGAGTTTTGAGATTTTGTACTTGGTAGGTCACGTCCAGTCAGGTCTATATTGTTTCAGGTATAGGCAAATTACTAACTCAACCCCTATTCAAGAAGTGGGGAATTTAGCTCCACTCTCTGAAAGAATTTGTAGCACAGAATTAGCAAATATTTTTAAAACCATCTCAGTTGCATATTAGACATTTGAGTAGGATTATGGTTTGGAGGTGAAAAGTCCCCCCACAGGTTCCTGCATTTGATCACCTGGCCCCTAGCTTGTGGTGGTGTTTTTGGAGATTGTGGAACACTTAGGAGACGGGCCTAGCTGGAGAGAGTAGTTTGCTCAGGATTCACCTCCGTGTTTATAGTCCAGACCCACTTCCTGTTCCAGCTCCACTTCCTGGTGCCAAGAAGCAGCAAGTAGCTCTATGCTGTCCCCACCACAACCAAAAGCCATCCTCACCACCACGACTTCCCCACCGTGAGGACTGGTCCCTCAGTGAGCCAGAATAAGTGCTTCCTCCCTTAAATTGCTTCTATCAGGAATTTTGTCACAACAGCGAAAGGGTAACCAAAACCATGCTGAGGAAGACAGTGAGTATCCAAAACTAGATCTGGGAAAGACCTAGAGCGGAGGCTGTGGCAGTTGGCACTTATTCTGTAAACTTTCACCAAACCAGCTGTCTGACCTCAACCCTACCAATGATATATGAACCTCTAGTCATGTCACAGTCTCTCTTTATAAACTGCAGGTGACAATGATACTTATCCTTAGTTGCCTGGAGCCCTGGTCCGTCCAGAAGCTTGGGACTGAGCAAGTCTGCTCCCTAAACACACTGCAAATTGTGGAGTCAGGATGAGGGAGGAAGGGAAAGCGGCTAAGCTAGAGGCAGGGCCGTGACAGCCGCACCCTTTGCTTGCACACGGTTTACAACTGCACTCTCTCTCTCTCTACCCTAAAAAATGGCCAGATAAGACTGCAGGACCTGGCTGGACAGGTCACTCGTGCCTGTCATCCCAGCAGTTGGGAAGCTGAAGCAGGAGACTCACGACAAGTCTAAAGCCAGCCTGAGCTAGTATGAGACCTGGTCTCATGCAAACCACACTCAAAAGCGGACCTCAGTGTGGGTGTGTGCGTGTGTCTGTGTGTCTGTGTGTGTGTAAATCTACCTGTTTATGTGTGAACTTGTGTAGTATGCAGCTGTGCACGTGGTGGGTGTGGAGGTCAGAGGTCAGCATCCTTCCTGTATTTCCCTCAAGCACTCTACACCCTGTTTTTTGTTTTTTGTTTTTTGGGTTTTTTTTTTTTTTTGGTTTTTTTTTTTTTGGTTTTTCGAGACAGGGTTTCTCTGTGTAACAGCCTGGCTGTCCTGGACTCTCTTTGTAGACCAGGCTGGCCTCGAACTCACAGAGATCCGCCTGCCTCTGCCTCCCGAGTGCTGGGCACGCATGGCTCACACCCTGTTTTTTGAGATGGGGTCTCTCACTGTCCTAGGAGCTCACTAATTCAGCCAGCCTGGGTGCCCACCTAGGAATCCTCCTGTGTCCACCTCCCCCATGCCGGGATTATCGATGCTTGTCACCCCACCAGCTTCCTATGGGCACTAAGGATCTGAACTCAGGTCCTGGGGCTTGCATGGCAACTGAGCCAGCTTCGGAATCTTCTGAGTTCATTCTTGAATAGTTGGAAAGCTGTGTTTTGGAAAACGGAGATAATAAAGAGGAAACAGAAAGCAGCATTCTGAAAGAAGAGATGCATCTTAAATTCCCTCAGCCTCCCTTAAGAACATACAGGTGTCTCTGAGAGTTTTTTTTTTTTTTTTTGGTTTTTCGAGATAGGGTTTCTCTATTTAACAGCTCTGGCTGTCCTGGACTCGCTTTGTAGACCAGGCTGGCCTCGAACTCGCAAAGATCCGCCTGCCTCTGCCTCCCAAATGCTGGGATTAAAGGCGTGCGCCACCACCGCCCGGCTGTCTCTGAGAGTTTTAAAACGTTGTCGGCTTAGACAATAGAGACATTTAAAGGGTTTTTGTTTGTTTGTTTTTGGTTTTTTTGGTTTTTTTTTCCCTGAAGCATGACCTCACTGTGTAGCTCTGAGTGTCCTGGAACTTTCTATATAGACCACTCTGGCCTTGAACTCACAGAGAGCCTCCTGTTTCTGACTCCCAGGTGCTAGGATTAAAGACATTCACTTCCACACTTCAAGACATGTTTTTTGTTTGTTTTTTGGTTTGTTTGTTGTTTTAATCCCTCCCACCCCCATCCCCCCTCCAAGATAGTTTCCTTGTGTAACAGAGCCCTGGCTCTCCTGAACTCACTTTGTAGACCAGGCTGACCTCAAACTCACAGAGATCCACCTGCCTCTGCCTCCCAAGTTGCTGGGTTTAAAGGTATGCTCCACCATGCCCAGACCCATGGGTGTGTTTTTATTCAAGGGACCGGGCATTCCCAAGCCACTGTCTATGCCATAATCATAATATCAAAGCATTTCCACCACCATGCCCAGCAGATATCAGGCAATTTCCCCTGGTAAGCGCCTGTTTGCTTTTCATAACTAAATAATTACACACATTTTTTTTAAGCTTTCTGGAAATTTTTAAATTAGGTTTACTTCATTTTTATGTATGTTTTGCCTGCATGTTTGTATCACATGCACACTTGGTGCTCTCAGAGTTCAGCAGAGGGCGATGGAGCCGGGCGGGGGACCTGGGTTCCAGGTGACCGTGAACTGCTGTGTTGGTGCCTGGAATCACACCCTGGGCCTCTGCGAAATCCACAAGTGCTCTTCACGGCCAGCCCATCTCTCCAGTCCTTGAATGGATTTTTAATCTTTCATTGCACTTACAGGGGCAGCGGTGTTGTACATGTGAGTGGAGGGCACGGGAGGTCTGGCTGGAGTCCGCGCTCACTCTACCACATAGGTCCTGGGAATGAATGAACTCAAGTCACAGGACATGCCGGTAAGCGCCTTCACCCACTGACTCTGCACCCATTTCAACAGGAAGGAACCTCTGATCTGACCACGCTTCCCTCCTGCTCCTCTGAGATATGCACCGTCCTGAATGCACACCTTTATTTTTGTTCTATTTATTTACTTATTTATTTTTGTTTTTTCAGGACAGGGTTTTTCTGTGTAGCCTCAGAGATCTGCCTGCCTCTGCCTCCCAAGTGCTGAGATTAAAGGAGTGTGCCACCACTGCTAGGTACACCTTTAGATTTTTATTAGAGTCTAATATGTGACTTTCTTTTTTCTTTTTTTTTTTTTTTGGTGGGGGGGTCGTGGTTCGAGACAGGGTTTCTCTGTGTAATAGCCCTGGCTGTCCTGGACTCGATTTGTAGACCAGGCTGGCCTCGAATTCACAAGCGATCCTCCTGCCTCTGCCTCCCTGGTGCTGGGATTAAGTCTGGGCACCATCACACCCAGCTGCTTTGCTGTTTCTAAGCTTCATACTCAGGCCATCATTCTGGGTTGGTCATTCTGATACTTACTGTTAGGAGGTGGTGTGGGAGGAAGCATTTGTATGTCTTTCTGTCTCTGAGACAGAAGGAACATTTGCCAAAGCCCTGATCCAGATCCAGGCATGGTGGCAGATACCTGCAAACCCAGCACCTAGAAGGTAAGAGATGAGAAGAGAGATTCAGGCCAGCAGGGCAACTAAGAGCAAGCTAGATCAGTCTGGACTACGTAGAGAAACTCTGATTCTGCAATAGTCAAGTGATAGTGCACGCCTTTAATCCCAGCACTTGGGATTAAAGGCGGGCGGCTCTCTGTGAGTTCAAGGCCAGCCTGGTCTACGTAGCAGGGTCCAGGTCAGCCAGGGCTACACAGAGAGACTCTGTCTCAAAATACATACATACATACATACATAAAGTAAGTTTTGGCCCACAAAATAAAGAGGCTGGACAGTTTATAATAAAGTCATATTATATGTAATATAGTAGTTAGTGATTATAATAGGTTGAAATTTGAAGTCATTAAGCTTCAGGGTGGATAAGTAGAGAAGGTCTGAACCCCAGTTACTTTTGCATCTGAGGCAGGGGGATTGCAAGTTCAAAGCCTGTCCACTGGCTCAACCTGATGAGACACTGTCTCAAAAGAAAAAAAATAAGCAAAAACAGGACTGGAGATACAGCTCAGTGGTAGAGAACATGCATAAGGTGGGGAAGGAAGATCCTGAATTCAAACACCAACATCACAGAAGGAAAAATACAGACTATTAAAAAAAAAAAAGCCATACACTTAAGATGGTTACAATAGTAAATAATATGTTCTTTACATATTTTCACACACACAAACCTGAAGAGCCTCCTAGTCTGTGGGGCTAACGATTGTACAATGGCTGCCCTTCTGCATGCCTGAGCGCCCAGGGTCATACAACTTAATCAGCCACTCTCCTCTCTCCACTTTGTGCCACAACTCTACCCACATGCTGGTCTGACTGCAGCTCCCAGAAGGCCCCCAGATACCTAGACCACTCCTTTGCATGGCACCACCTTGCTTCTTCCAGCTTTAAAGTCCTAGAAGGGTTAGCAGGGCAGAATCAGGGTGGAGCTTAGGAGGACCACAGGGCCTCAGCCCCCAACCCCTTGATAATTACGACCGACTGACCGTTGTTGCGCTGGTGATTAGCGAGCACAGCCGCCCGCATTAAATAGTCATTTATCAAACGCTGAAACTCTCTCTTCAACAGAAAATCGTGACCCTGGTCCTGCGCCCTGGCAAGAGGGAACCACTCAAGTCACCCCTTGTCAGCGGGGAGGCCAGGGTTCCCGGTCTGTTGAGGCATTCTGACAGCAGGAAACAAGGCCTGGTCACCATGCAGAGACAGGCCTGTCACTGGTTTTGTGTGTGTGTCTGTGTGTGTGTGCGTGTGTGTCTGCAAGGCTGTGTTAAAGAAGCTTAGGGTACAGATAAACCAAGGCCCTGGTGTGCAACTCACACACACACACACACACACACACACACACACACACACACACACAC
>CAJQZJ010032083.1:5840698-5911035 GCA_907164525.1 Lophiomys imhausi
ACACACACACACACACACACACACACACACACACACACACACACACAGACACACACAGAGAGAGAGCTCCCTGCAGAGTCTCAGGCCAGTTGAAGGAGGGGAAGAAAAAAAATATCAAATGTTTCTATCCTCCTTTTTTTTTTTTTTAGCCTGATACAAGGTCTCATATAACCATGGCTAACCTAGTTGACTCATTATGTTGACCAGGCTGACCTCAAAGTCACAGAGATCTACCACCCTCTGCCTCTGCCTTCTTGGTACTAGAATTAAAGGTATGTGCCACCAAACCTGGCCTCCTCAATGTTTTAGAGTGCCTCTGTATGTTTCCTATGGCTAAGAGGTTTCCACGGTGGTATTCTCTAGGGGCAGGAGAAATGGCTCAGCAGTTAAAAGCAACAGCTTTCTTCCAGAGGACCTAGGTTTGTTTGCCAGCACCCACTAGGTAGCTTACAACCCTCTGAGCCTCCAGTTCCAGGGATTCAGCACCCTCCTCTGGCCTCCATAGGCACTGCACACATGCTTTGTGCATGCATACATTTAGGCAAAATACTCATAATTAATATATATAGAGAGAATAAGTATAATATATATATATATGTAGAAAGAATTAATTAAATTATTTACCAGTATTTAGATTATATTTAATTGGTAGGCAGTGTTAATCCTTAACCCACCATTATAAATAAACACACAGACACTGGATGAATTTTAACAAGCTAGCCGGGCGGTGGTGGCGCACGCCTTTAATACCAGCACTTGGGAGGCAGAGGCAGGTGGATCTTTGTGAGTTCAAGGCCAGCCTGGTCTACAAAGTGAGTCCAGGACAGCCAAGGATACACAGAGAAACCCTGTCTCGAAAAAAAAAACCAAAAAAAAAAATTCATAGTTTAACAAGCCTTGACCTGGATTGAGCAATATTGGCCCATCTAAGCTAGCTCTTAATTCTATTCCCCAAATATGACCCCATATAATATACATACATCCCCTAGGACTGTTATTCTCCACGTTATGCTGATGTTCCAGGCCACATGGAACGATCTTCTTTCATCTACCTCATCCTATGTCTCCTTCTTCCTGCTCCTGACTTCTTCTTCTGTAAGCTTCTTCTACCCATGAACCTCTCTGCTTCAGAAGTCTGAGCACTCTAGTCCCACCTACCTCTGTAGCTGCCCAGTCTCAGGCCTCAGCATTTATTTAACCAATCAGAGACAAGCAAGGTAACAGCATTACTTGACGTACAGCAGGCACGCTTCTGGGAACAGGTTAATTTAACATTTAGAATGCATAACATCACCCGATCATTAGGTTTTTCAAGATAGGGTTTCCAACCCTAGCTGTCCTGGAACTCGCTCTGTAGACCAGGCTGGCCTTCAACTCAGGGATACACCTGCCTCTGCCTCCCGAGTACTGGGATTAAAGGCGTGATCCCATCACCTGGCTTAAAGTAAATCTTTTTTACAGGAATGTAATGTCACAGTTTTTGGAAGTTTGAAGTCCCAAGGCAAGGCATGGGATAAGTGTCTCCTCATCCCTCACAGACCCCATCCTTTCTGGAGCTTGTACCACAGGCCTGGGGTGTTAAGTGCACAGGAGAAAGAGAGTGGGAAGAGTCCATCTCCAGGCAGCCGAAACCAAAGGCTCTCCAAAGTTGTCGCTGGATGCTAGGCCCTTCCATAGCAGAGGACGGTTCTACTGGTAGCCCTGTGCACCTTCAGGACCACTTTGTCCCAGAAGGCTGTAAAGGGCACAGCTGCAGAGCCAGCTTCAGGAATCCGTCAGGGCCACATCTAAGAGCAAGTAACTTAGGGTCAAAACTCCACTCAAGTACTTCCTAACCATACAACTTAATTGTAGCTTACTTAACCTCTCTGTGTACTATCTCCTCACCTAAAAACCTAAGGAGAGGAACTAGGGGATGTGGCTCAGGCAGTAAAATGCTTGCCTAGGACATATAAAGGCCTGGTTTCCATCTCTGGTACTGTCTAACACTGAATATAGTGGCCAATGTTTGTAATCCCACTCCTCAAGGGGAAGAGGAAGCAAAATTTGGCGTTTAAGGCCATCCTTGGCTACATACGGATGGAATTTGAGGGCAACCTGAGCTGCAGCCCTGCCTCAAACAGTAATAGCAACAAATTTGGTCTAGTAATAAATATTCCAAGCTGTGGAAAAACAGTAGTAAAAATCTGCCAGCCAGTGGTGGTGCGCACCTTTAATGCTAGCATTCGGGAGACAGGAAGGCAGAGCTCTGAGTGCAAGTCCAGCCTAGTCTACAGAGCAAGTTCCAGGAAAGCCAGGGCTACACAGAGAAACCCTGTCTTGAGAGGAGTGGGGAATTGTAGGCAGGGTGTGATGATGTACACCTTTAGACTCATTCTCAGAGAGAATGGATCTTTCTGAGTTCCAGGCCAGCCTGTTCTACATAGTGAAATGAATTGCAGGCCACCTAGAATTACATGTCTTTAAAAAATAAAATAAAAATAAATCTTGTTTTAGTGACTATGAAAGACAGCCATCATATATCCTGGCTGGGTAACCAAGAACTTAATGGCCCACTAAAGGCAGCATAGATTGCTGTGTATCTGTTGTATGATTTGAGGGTGCCACCTGCCTCCTTCTCCAAATCCTCCAGTTTGTTTTCTGAGACATGGTCTTATGTGTCCCAGGCTATGCAGCCAAGGATGACCATGAAATTCTCATTCTCCTTCCCACTACCTCCCAAGTGCTGGGATTAAAGGCGTGTGCACCACCACACCCGGCAATGCCCGGCAATTACAGACAGCTGTGAACTGCCTTGTGGGTGCTGGGATTTGAACCTGTGTCCTTTGGAAGAGCAGCCAGTGCTCTTAACTGCTGAGCCACCTCTCCAGCCCCTCCTCCAGCCACTTTTAAGACAGAGTTTTGGTGAATAGCCCTGGTTGGACTGGCAATTTGAGCACTCTGTTTGTAAGCATGGGTCACCACACCCAGCTTCTGTGGGCTGCTGCCCTGCTGTTAACAATGTTTTCTTTTGAAAAGCTAAAGGCCCCTTTCAAGTCACATTCTTTTGTTTTTTCCCTGAGAATTTCATGCATGTGTACAATACATTTTGATAAAATCTGCCTCCTATTCCTTCCAGCTCATCCCATAATCCCCACTTCTCCCTCCCAACTTCCTGTGCTCTTTTTCTTAACCCATGGAGGCCACTTAGTGCCGCCAGTAACCCTGTCGCAGTCTCTTTTAAGTTGAGGCCCCCTGCGAAGAAACCGAGGACAAGTGCTGGACTCGGGCAGGATGCATGAATGAGGGTGTCTTAACCGCTGAGCCATCTCTCCAGCCCAGAGGGTGTCTGATTCCTCTTACTCTGGAGAGAAGCAACTGGACTCTTGGGAAATGACTGGGATCCTTTGCAAGAAAGAGAATGGACAAGGAAAGCTGCTCTCCAGTGGTCCCTCATGTACTTAGTTCATACTTACTGTGGAGGCAGGGCACAGCACATATGTGGTGATCAGAGGACTGTGTGGGAGTTCTTCTCTTTCCTCCTGTGTGGGTCCTATGGATCAAACTCAGGTCACCCGGCCTTGTGGCAAGCCTCTTTACCTGCAGAGCCATCTAGCCAGCCCTTTCGCTAAAATTGTATTTTTGATTTATTTATTTATGTATATGCCTGAATATATGTCCATGCATGTGCAAGAACATGCAGGTGCCTTCAGAGGCCAGAAGAAAGCGTCGGATATCCTGGAGCTGTAGTCACATCCAGGTGCTTGTGAGCTCCCTAACTCAGGTGCTTGGTCTCCCGCAGAAGCGGGTAGTGTTCTTAACTGGTGAGCCATCTCTCCTGCCTCCGCCAATCTTTTAATAACAGCAGTTAGGGATTTCCTTTGGGACTCACTCCTTCTAGTCCCAATAGATAAATTTGGGGTGTGGCTCATTCCTTCACCCAACAACGAGCAAAGATGATCAATCTGACCCAGAAAACCTGGATCCACCATCTTCCTGGATACCACGACTTAACCAAGACCAGCAATGAGCATCTTCCCTGGGACTTACAATAAAATAAAAGCCAGAGAAGAGGGCATTAAGAGGCATCTTCTTTTCTTCAGTCCAATCTTCATCTAAGTCAGCATTTCTCAACCTGTGGCCACTACTGCTTTGGGGGAGGGGAGTGTTGAACAACCCTTTCCCCGGGTCACATATCAGATATCCGATATATCAGCTATTTACATTTCAGCTCATAACAGTAGCAGTTATGAAGTAGCAAGGAAAATAATTTTATGGCTGGGGGTCACCACATGAGGAACTGTATGAAAAGGTCACTGCATTAGGAAGGTTGAGGACCACTGCACTAACTAGACTAGCAGCCTGCAGCTCAGGGGGCAGTGCTAGCAGGAGGCTGGGGCTAAGTCCAGGCCCAGGTTTAGCGGATCATATATAAGAATCACAGGGCTAGAGAGATGGCTCAGCGGTTAAGAGTGCTGGCTGTTCTTCCAAAAGACCCGGGTTCAAATCCTAGCACCATATGGCAGTTCACAGCTGTTTGTAATGGTTGGGTGTGGTGGCACAGGCCTTTAATTAAAGTGAATCTAGGACAGCCAAGGATACACAGAGAAACCCTGTCTTGAAAAACCAAAAAAAAAAAAAAAGAATCACAGGGCTTTGGGTCAGATGTGACTCCTTATAAATGAGGTTATGTATTTATAGGCAAACACTGCTTTAGTTTTTAGATTTTTATTAATTGTGTGTGTGTGTGTGTGTGTGTGTGTGTGTGTGTGTGTGTGCATGAGTTCAGGTGCTTTTGGAGGCCATAAGTGGGCATCTAATTCTCTGGAGTTATAGGCAGGTGTAAGCTTCCCAAGATGGGCAGAACTGAACTTAGATCCTCTGCAATAGCTCCTGCCTTCTCCCACTAAACCATCTCTCCCTTGTTTCGATTTTTTCCCTTTCGCTGTTTAAAGACATTTGATGACATTTCCAGCTGCCTTATTCCCCTTTTGTGAATGGTAATAGTTAAATGCTAATTTAATTTTGTTGCTTTATTTTTTAATAACCTTCCTCCTGTGGCAAAACAAAAACATGGTGTCCTGCGACAGCACTAGCTGTTCAGTGTCACTGGTCAATGAATTATGAAGATCTGTGAACCACTGCCCCACACAAAATTAAGTCTTTTTCTCATTCTCTTTGAAATAAATAATCATACCAAATAAGAAGAGTCCTCTGCCTGTGATGAAATTCTCAGGGCATCCCAGGGCCACGACTGTGCAGTCTTCCCCACAGTGAGGGTGTTCTGTATCCCCTTGCTCCCCAGCTTCACATATCGGAACCCTCCCCTTCACGATCTCAGTCGAAGCCCCTGAGTACTGATTAATTTCCTGATTCTGGTAGAAATCCCAGGGCAGGCTGCTCTTCCGGCCTTTGTCTCCAACTTGCGACCGGTTGCTCTCCTTAGCGAACGCTGCCCCCGTGTGGCCAAAAGCTGCATCACTTGCACCAAGAATGGAGGGGGCGGAGCTTCTCTGCTACACCGCGTCAGGAAGTTGCCCTGACCTTCTTCCTTTACAACCAAAAGCTGCCTCTATACCTGACCTTCCAGAATTCTCCAAAGAGAGAAGCAACCCAACTGGATGAAGACTTCCCTTCGGTGTATGCAGACTTAATGGCTGAGATCACATCTAGATCTATGTTTTCCAATACATAGAGCGCCACGCTCTAGCTGTGAGATTGAGCTATAAGAATTAAAAGCAAGGAGCCAGTGAGAGGGTAAAAAGTGCTTGCCCCACATGCCTGGCAACCTGAGTTAGACCCCCAGAACCCACGTAAAAGTGGAAGGAGAGACCAGCTCCAAAAAGTTGTCCTCTGACAATCCAGTGTGCCATGCCACATGTACCCACACATCGCTGCGCTCACATACATTGAATAAGGAACAAATGTTAAATGCAGAAAAGAGCATTCAAGGCTGCTGAGAACAAATAAGGGTTCAGGAAACAATTGCTATAATTTTGTTTTTTCGCTTTGTTTTTTTAGGTTTGCTTTTATTATTTTTAATTATATATAGGTGTATTTCTATGTGTGTGCATATGTACACGTGTGCGCATGTACCAAAGGAGTTCAGAGGCAACAAATGCCCTGGAGCTGAGCTCCAAAATCTGGACTTCTGTAGAGCAGGGAGATAACTGAGTTTTGTAAGTGGCTTCAGAACCGCCTTGAAGGGCTGGAGAGTGGCTCAGTGGCTAAGAGCATTGTCACTGACGGCTCTTGCAGGGAAGAACTGCCTCCTTCAGGCTGTCCTCTAACTTCCACACACATATCCTGGCACTCACCATCACCCCCCAACAATTAAATAAAAGTGTAAATTTTTTTTAAATAACAATTAGGCAACAATTATGAAAATTATACCATATAACATACATTCCCAATGTCTAGTCCATATGTACCTCTGCCAACTAATAACAATTTATCTATCTCGAGTTTTAAAAAATGTTGTTTTTTTTTTTTTTGGTTTTTTTTTTGAGACAGGGTTTCTCTGTGTAGCCCTGGCTCTCCTGGACTCACGTTGTAGACCAGGCTGGCCTCAAACTCACAAAGATCCACCTGTCTCTGCCTCCCAAGTGCTGGGATTAAAGGCATGCGCCACCACTGCCCGGCTTAAAAAATGTTTTTAAAGAACTGCCTTAACAGTAAATAATTTAAGGGATTTTTTATTTGCTTTTATTTTATGTGTATGGGTGTTTTGTGTGCATGTTATGTTGGTACACCATCTGCTTGTCCAGTATCCACAAGGGCCAGAAGAGGGCGTTGGATCCTCTGGACCTGGATGGTTGTGAGCAGCAGTGTGGGTTCTGGAAATCACACCCAAGTCCTCTGCAAGAGTAGCAAGTGCTCTTAACCACTGACCCACTTCTCCAGCTCACTCTTGTTTTTGAGACAGTCTCAACTCTGCAGCCCAGGCTGAGTCAGAGCTGGGCTTGTTGACTGTAGACATTTCCTCCTGGAAAGACGGAGCAGGGGAGGGTCATGGTACCTTCACCTGTGTGTCCAAGCCACCTCACCCAACCAGCTGTATGCAGTTCTGCTCTAATTATACAGGGGTGGGGGGGAGGCTAGAGTATATACATGGGGAAGGACTTAGTATGAGACTCAATGTATACAGTCCCTGTGTAACCATCAGCCCTGTGGCTGTTTTAAGGCCACCCACACCCCTGCTGGTAACCTCACCCACCCCACCCCCAGTGAACTTCGGTGCAATCACACCTTGGTTTGTCATTGGGACCTCAGGAAGAGTAGAGAGGAAAGAATTTCAGCAAAACAGTGCATACCTGTAATTCTGACACCCGGGAGGTGGAGGCATGTAATGAGTTTGAGCCCTAAAAAGGACAATTTTGTTGGGCCGAGCTGAACTCCTGAAGACGGAGGCAGTTGAGTTCAGAGAGCGCTGTAGAGGTGTGCACGGTTCTGAAGGTGGACCCAGGGTCACCTGTTAGCCAAATGTTCCGAGACTAAGCTACAGTCTTTTGTTGTTATTTGCTTTGGGTTTTTTTGGGGGGGGTTGTTTGTTTTTGTGAGAATAGGGGTTGGTTTTATGAGACAAGTATGTGGCTTGGGCTAGCCTCAAAGACGTTCTGCAGTCAACTTTGACTACCACCCCACCAAGTGCTTCTTCGACTACAGGCCTTTGGGTTTTGTGCTTTGTTTTGGTTTCTTTTTTCTTTCTTTGTTCTTTTTCTTCTTTTTTTTTTTTTTTTGGAGACAGGGTTTCCCTGTGTAACCCTGGCTGTCCTGGACTCGCTTTGTAGACCAGGCTAGCCTTGAACTAGAAATCACAGAGATCCGCCTGCTTCTGCCTCCCGAGTTGAGTGCTGGGATTAAAGGCGTGCGCCACCACGCCCAGATCAACTACAGGTCTTTGGAAAAGAATTTGAAAAGCAAGAGCTAGCAACAAGACTCGGCAAGTCATCAAGCATGCACACACTAACACACTTGTGTACATACATACACACATACTCACACACAGTCATCACATCAGGAGGAAAGGCGAGACCAGACCCTCAGGAGGAAAGGCGAGACCAGACCCCTGTTTTCCACTATCAATACTTCAATAGTTTGGTGCTTTTAACCATTTACAGATTTGACTTTAGTAGATTTTTATTGAGAGCAATTTCATTAGGATGGCAAGAGATATGAAAAACACTCACTACTCAAGGATCAGCGTGACCAGAGCAACTGTACACCTTCAAGAAAACCAAAAACCCCAACATCACCACAGCCACACTGATGTCTGAGCCCCACAAAGGGCCATCCACGGTGCCATGTGCCTGATGCCAGCGCCACCGTGTGGCAAAGATATGAAGCTTCTGACCCCTTGGGCTGAAGGATTTTTGGCCAATTCCTAAGGTTGTGAGATTCTTATCACCGAAAATTTCAGACACATAAGGAAACATACCACATAGACACTATAAAATTTTGTTTCAAATTTGGGCAGAGTTTAAGATCTCAACGAAGGCACAACCTGTAATCCAAGGTGGAGGCAGGGGTGTGGCCAGTCTGACCTGCATTGACACCCTTCCTAAGAATAAAATTTTTTTTGAGACAGGGTTTTTCTGTGTTGTCCTGCCTGTCTTGGAACTCGCTCTGCAAACCAGGCTGGTCTTGAAACAAGATATTCACTTGCCTCTCAAGTGCTGGGTTTATAGGAGTGTGCCACCATGCCTGGACCAAAAAAACAAACTTAAAGGATGGAAAGATGGGGCCTGGAGAGACAGCTCATTGGTTAAGACCACTGGCTGTTCTTCCAGAGGATATGGATTCAATTCCCAGCACCCACATGGCAGCTCACAACTGTTTGTAACTCTGGTTCCAGGGGATCTGACACCCTCATACCAGTGCACATAAAATAAAATTTAAATTTAAAAAAATAATAAAAGGAAGTAGAGATGGCTCGGTAGTTAAGAGCACAGGCTGCTCTTCAGAGGAAGAGGTCAGTTCCAAGCACCAACACGTAGTGGTCCTCAGACATCCAGGGGATCCAGCGCTGTTCTGGCTTTTTTTTTTTTTTTTTTTAAGGTTTTTCAAGACAGGGTATCTCTGTGTATCCCTGGCTGTCCTGGACTCAACTCTGTAGACCAGGCTGGCCTCGAACTCAGAGATCCACCTGCCTCTGTCTCCTGAGCTCTGGGATTAAAGGCGTTCGCCACCACCGCCCGGCTGTTCTGGCCTCTTAAAGCACCAGGCACACAGGTGTAAACAAATATACACATAGACAAAACACACATGCACATAATCTTTTTTTCTTAATTTATTATTTTATGTGCTTGGATGTTGTAGCTGGTCTTTGCTGTTTTGTAGGCTCTTCTTTCCCCACCCCACCCAACCCCGGTTTCACCCCCTATAACTAGATGGGAGAGAAAGAAGGGGAGAGCGATCCCTGAATCTAATTTCTTTCATTTTGTTTCTTCTTTGAACTTGACTAGTAACAAGCTGCAACCATCCCTCCTGAACAATCAACAACCACCAGTCCCACCTCTCTCGGGGCCCTCACCATTTATGTACCCTCTGAAAAGTTCCCAGAATTCCAAATGTCACAGTCACACAATCATAGAAACTATCTGCAGCCTACAAAACCACACCTCTGCTAGAGCACGAAGCAAATCAGTCCAAAGCAGCCCATATCCCCACACCTGGGATTAAAACAAATACATAGTCTTCTATTTGTGTTTTTTTTTGGGGGGGGGTTCGAGACAGGGTTTCTCTGTATAACAGCTCTGGTTGTCCTAGACTCACTTTGTAGACTAGGCTGGCCTCGAACTCACAGAGATCCGCCTGCCTCTGCCTCCCAAGTGCTGGGATTAAAGGCGTGCGCCACCACCGCCTGGCTTATTTGTGTTTAAAGAAACTAAAATTCCAGAATTGTCACTACAGATGTTTTGCCTGTACATGCGTGTACACCTAGTGGCCTCAGAAGTCAGAAAGGAGGTGTTGGCTCCCCAGGAACTGGAGTTACAGATGGCTTTGAGCCACCACCACGTGGTGCTGGGACTGAAACACAGGTCCTCTGGCAGAGCAACCAAGTGCTCTTAACTGCTGAACCATCTCTGTAGTCTCAAATAAATCTTTTAAAAATGAAATAAAATTTAAAGAGTATGAGAGCTCGCTAACTACAAATATAACTTGTGTGGTCAATGATAGCACAAAGAGGCCAGTGGTGGCGTGTGGTCATTTCTTAAGATTTATTATTAGTGTGTGCCTGTGCCAGCTTAAGTGTACCAACTGAGCACACAGGTCTTCAGAAGTGAAAGGGCATCCTCCCCTGGTGCTGGAGTCACAGGGTGTTGTGAGCTGTGGTGTGCCCGGTACGGAAGCCTGGAATCATCTTTTTAAAGATGATGGGCAGTACAAGTGACAGACCCCAAGGTACGGTATTGAGGAGAAAGGAAGACACTGGCTCGACTCTCACACTGTTACATCCAGGGCCAGAGTCTCCTCCCAGGGTGAATGTTTCCCCTCCAGGATGATTTATTGGGTTTCTGTTGCTGGCACAGACCAGGCCTAAACTCCCAATCCCCCTGCATCCACCTCCCACACACCGGGATGACAGCCACCAATCCCTCGGAATGGCTGGGTCCATTTCCATTTCCATTTCCCAAGGCAGAAGGTGGAAGCATCCTGAGAACCCACGAGAGAAGGCAGCAGTAAGAATATGACCTTTAACCTCTAACCCTCCTGACCCGAGCAGGGTCAGGAGCAGAAAACCCGGAGCGAGCAACGCCCTGAGACAATGCCCGTTGCTGGTACAGGCATCAGAGGGATGGCAAAGCCTTCGGTACCAGTGATAATGCCAACAATGTGTGCTGGTCATGTCCACCACACTTTCTCCATCCCCCACCCCGGGATGTTTAGGGGTTACTCCTCCCCTACAGAGACCACTCCTACCTGACTAGCTAAACCTGTCTCCTTGATCCAGCTGCATATGTAAAGCCCATCTCCTTCTCCAGATGTTTGCAATAAGCCTACTTTTCTTTCAATGATATATAATAAACACATAGAGCTTCCCCTTCAGGTGCTGTGGTTTCTCTAGCTGAGCCCAGATCACTCAACCTCCAACTTTCCTGTGTGGCCCCCTGTCTCTCTCCTTCACTCCGTCCCTCCCCAAGTCAGGCCCATCCCTGGGCAGAGTTGGACAAGGTAGACACAAAGATTACAGAAGTGAACCCCCCATCCCAGTTTGTGTGGTGCTGGGGAAAGACCCCAGGGCTTCACACACTAGGCGAGGGCTCTGAAAACATTCTCAGACTGATTCATTCCTTTTAAAAGTTAAATTGGGGGGACCAGGCGTATGCCTTTAATTCCAGCACTCAGGAGGCAGAGACAGGTGGATCTCTGTGAGTTCGAGGCCCGACAGGTCTGCAAAGGGTGTCCAGGAAAACCACACACATACTTTTAAATTGGGGCTGGGCATAGTGGCGCACACCTTTATCCCAGCATTCGGGAGGCAGAGGCAGAAGGATCCCTGTGAATTCAAGGCTAACCTGGTCTACAGAGTGAATTCTAGGATACTCAGGGATACACAGAGAATCTTGCCTCAAAAAAGCAAAAACAAAACCAAAAAAAAGGTTAAATTGGGTTTCTGGTGTCTCTGGGGAAAATACCAAACACCACAAGCACCCTCTTTCACCAATGCCCTGCGCACACTACATAAGGAGCAGAGCTCAGCTCTCCAGATCATAAGCATGTTAACTGGCATCCTGCAGTTGACTCAAACACACACATCTTAGCCGGGCGGTGGTGGCGCACGCCTTTAATCCCAGCACTTGGGAGGCAGAGGCAGGCGGATCTTTGTGAGTTCGAGGCCAGCCTGGTCTACAAAGCGAGTCCAGGACAGCCAGAGATATTCAGAGAAACCCTGTCTCGAAAAACCAAAAAAAAAAAAAAAAACACACACATCTTTGAAAACCTGCCCCAGATATCCAAGTTGAGTAACAAAACTGGGAACAAGGGAATGGGCTTTGTTCCTACTGGCGCCATCTGGTGGCTTCAAGGGAAATGGCCCTAGCCTTTGATCTTTGGGTTCTACAGAGGGGGAGACATCCCTGGGTTTTACTTCAGCATTCAATTATTTTTCAAGAAAGTGCCTCTCAAAATCAACAACAAAATCCTAACGTGATGGCACACACCTCTAACCCCAGCACTCAGGATGTGCAAGCAGGGCACACAGTTATATCCAGATTGCTTAGTATCTTGGCAGGAAAGAGACTCCTACCAGTTTCCCTGGCTCGCTATTACAAGGCGGTCCTCAGGAGGGATCCCGCCCAGTTCCTGCCTGCAAGGACCTAGGTGCTCCCCCACCCACAAGGTGCCTTACCCAGCAGGTCTGGCGAAACCTGACAATCTGCATTTCTAACGATTTTGCTCTTCTGGGGCAACAACTCCAAAGCTCTGCTTTAGACAAGCAAATTCAAAAACAAATAAGTGTGAAGGCCCCCATTGGCAATTCAGTGCGTAACGCTGGCATTGTGTATGTTCAGGAGGCTAAAGTCATGATGAGAACCCTGGTGGTTCAGATCAATGGAAAAGTCAAAGGCTGTAGAACAAGAATTGGGAAGAGCAGTGTAATTCACTAGGATGTATGCTCCACACCCTAAAAAAAAAAAAAAAAAAAAAAAATTAAACCCAGCACCAGGAGCCCCACCCCTGTCAGTTCAGGTGGGTTCTAACCTCATTTCTCATGATGGAGAGAGAGAGCCCAACCCTTTAGAGTACTTGCTGCTCTTATAAGCAGCCCTGGGCTCTATAGCACGTGCAATAATTAAGAATTTGAGGGCTGGAGAAACAGCTCAGTGGTTAAATGTACTTACTGTTTTTCCACAGGACCTGAGCTTTAATTGCCAGCAACCACATGGGGCAGATCACAACTGCCTCTGAGGATACAATGGCCCCTGGCTATCATGGGTAAGTGTATTCACATACACGTAACACATAATTACAAACAAAATGAGTCTTTCAAAAGAAGGAAAGAGTGGGATGGAGAGAGAGCTCAGTGGTCAGGAGCACTTCCAACTCCCACAGCTCCAGCTCAGGTAGATATGAGGTCCTTTCCTGGTCCTGCGGGCTTGCGCACGCACGCACGCGCACACACACACACACAACCTTTGAATTATTTTTGGGGTTGTTTTTGTTTTTTGGAGACAGCATTTCTCTGTGTATGTCTGGCTGTCCTGAACTCACTCACTCTGTAGACCAGGCTGGCCTTGAACTCAGAGATCCACCTGCCTCTGGCTCCCCAGTGCTGGGATTAAAGGCATGCACCACCACTACCAGCAATTACAGCCAGCCATGAACTGCCATGTGGGTGCTGGGATTTGAACCCAGGTCCTTTAGAAGAGCAGTCAGTGCTCCTAACCGCTGAGCCATCCCTCCAGCCCCACCTTTGAGTATTTTTAACTTTTTAATAATACAAAAGAACCCAAGATGAAATCAGGTCTGGTCACAGAGAAAGGGTAAGGCCACAACACTTACCAAACCCGGGGCCACCAAGAGACTCTGGGCTTAAAGCAATGTCACACAGTCACAATGACACATTCATTCCTGGGTCACTCCTGAAGGCTGAGGGCTGCTTAGTCAACACAAGGCCAGAAATGTAGTCTTTACTGAAAAATGTATTTCAGAGTCACAAAGCAAGTTTGGAGGTCCTTCTTCTGTTACTCTGAGTGGCCTGGAATTTACAATTCCCCTCCTTCAGCCTCTCAAATGCTGGGATTCCAGGCCTGCTCAACCAAGCCCCATTCCTCCCATGGTTTTTTTATAGTTTCAATAGACAATGAAGGAAGAAGGGAATGTTTTAAATACTCAATTAGTTTTAACTGTATTTCATGGGAATTTGTATTGTGTGTGGGTACCAGGGATTGAACTTAGGTCAAGTTTGGAGGGCAAATGCTTATCTCAAAAGTTTTTTTAAAGATAATTCGTGTGTGTGTTTAAACTAGAGGACAACTTGCAGGAAGGAGTTGATTCTCTCCTTCCACCACGGATCCAAGTCAAGTCTTCCGATTGGCAGAACTGCCTTTATCCAATGACCCATATCTCAACAGTCCCAAGGAACTTTCATAAACATCTTTTCCACACTCCCAGCTTTCATTTTTGGCCACTGAAAGCTTAAGCAGAAAGGTGGGGCAACTTTATATAATGGCATCTTTCTGACTCACCCTAACCCACCGTTCAGCTTGGAATCCCCAAGTGCTAAAATGGACAGAGGAGGAATTCACCGTTTTTCCAGAAAAACCAAACCCAATACACCACCACCTTGGGATTTAACTCATCAGTTCAATGACATGGGTCAGAGTCAAGGGCAACAAAACCCTAAACTGGCAAAACAAAACCTGATCGAGGTTTGTGACAATGGTGTCACAGTGTACAGGGGAAAATGTTGGGGGGAAAAACCGGCTCAAGAAATCCACCAACTGACTGACTAGCTTTCCCAGCTCCTTTGACTCAAAAAGCAATGGGCCTTATTTATGTAAGAAGATATTTTTGAGAAAGCCACAAAATATATAGACTGGCAGAGAGAGGTTAGTAGTCAGAAAAGGCTAGTCCTGCAGGGGGCTGGAGAGATAGATGGCCCAGTAGAAAGACCCAGGTTCAATTCTCAGAACCCACATGGTATAGCTCAAGCCCATCTATTAACTCCAGTTCTGGGATATCCCATGCACCCTTCCACTACTGTAATCACCAGGCATACAAACACATACATGTACACAAAACACATAAAATAAATCTAAGAAAAAAATTTTTAGTCTTTATCTTCCAAAGATGCATGTAGTTGGTGGATTTCATGTAGTTCAGAGATAAAAGTCTGTCTGGGATTTGCTTCCCAAAAATCTAGGAGAAACCAGACATGAAACCCCAGAGAAACAGTGGCCAAGACAGCAACGTTTAAAGCCACGTGCTGAGTCTGACAGGAGCCCAGGCTACACACACTGTACAGAGCGTGTCACTAAATAAATTCAGGAAGGGGGCTGGAAAGTACCAAGTGCTTCCCAACCCCACCCCTGTAAAAAGGAAGAGCTCAGTGAGCAAAAGGCACCCAAGGTCTGACAACCCAGGTTTGACCTCTAGGTCCTTCTACATGTGGAAGCAAAGAAGCAATCCCTGAATGTTGTCTTCAAACCTACACACCCATGCCATGTTGCCTGTGCCCAGACACAAAATTAAAAGTTTTCAAAGGTTGGGTGTGTGTGTATGTGTGTGGGTGGGTGTGTGTGTGTGTGTGTGTGTGTGTGTGTGTGTGGGTGTGTGTGGGTGTGTGTGTGTGCTAGAGATGGCTCAGGGTTAAGAGCACTGAGAGCATTCCCTATGTACTCAACACCTACATAGTAGCTCACAACCACCATGTTCCAAGGGATGGAACACCCTCTTTTAACCTTTATGGGCACATATTAAAAATTTTAATATTTTAATATAAACAAGCAAAACTTAAAACATTCGGTAAAACAGGAATGAGGGCCCAAGTGAGGTGGCTCAGTATGTAGACATCTAACGCCCTGAGTTTAATCACCAGGACCCACATACGAGGAGAAAACTAACCCCTAGATGTATACACACATACACTTGCACACACATACACAAAAACAAAAAACAGGAACACAATGAAAACCAGAACACCAGAACTGTAAAACACCAAATCTATATTTATATCCACATATAATAACTTTAAGCTGAAATATATCATAAATAAAGCATGGCTACTGCCTGACAACTTAAGTATCAACAATTAAAATAAATCAAACTGGAATGAAATAAATACATTAACAAAAATCCAACAAATTGTACCTCTTATCACATGTACTGTTGCCTCAAAGGGAAAGACACACAAAGCCAGTAGTATCCCAAGAGTTAATACTGATGACAAGAACATACTGTGAAGTACAAAGAGCTGTTTAAAAACAAGCAAACAAACAAACAACCTGGAATTTTTATGTATTCAGAAAATGTAGTTAGAGAAATCTGAAAGCCCCCATATTTCAGCATTACACACAGTGACTTGTTTTCTAATAGATTTGGTGATTTTTTTTCTTAAATACAGGTTTAAATTTCGCCCCTACTGTACATAACCTCCCCTCCAGGTTTCCATGTGTCGTCTCCACGAGCTTCCTGTACACTCGTTGGATTTAGGCAAAGATTGAGTCAATCATCTTGCAAATGTGTTAATCTTCAAAAATAGGCTATAAAAAGTGCAGAACCTAAGAAAACAGTCTAGATTATGTACATATGGCTCAGCTTGTGGACGGGAACAGGGTCTAGTGTACATGTTCCTGATACAAAAGCACTTTCTGCAACAGCAGACGCATCTCGACCCAGGTCTCCAAAACAGGAGGTAAGCAGTCTCCCAAGAACCCCTCGTGTTGCACAGTGAAAGTGGGGAAATCGAGGTTCTTTGAGCTCTTCACCCTTCTGTCCTATCAAGAGGGGCGGGGCAAGAAAAAACAAGCAGTGCAAATTTATTTTTGAAACAGTTTCTCAATAAAATATTTTGGGTTTGCTAAACCCATGAACTGTTGAATAAACTCAGACATTAAAGGAACTCAAGTTTAAAATGCCGAGTGAGCCAGCTTGTGGCTGTCCTCCCTCACTCAATCTCAAACTGCCTGTGCATTGAGGAAATCACCCTGACTGTAAAAAAAAAAAAACGGAGACAAGGGTGTCTACAGTATATTTTCTCTTCTGGCCTTCCAGGAGGCTCAGCTAGCAGTTCCTCACCCAGACTCCTGGTGTTCACACTTCAAACACCAGACACACCAAGACTCCAAATACAAACTAAAAAAATTTCCCCAAACCTTTCATTCCCTTTAAAATTGCATCCCAGCATGCAATTCACACAAGGAAATGTAGCATATCTAACTGAACTCAGACAGCTCTCCAAGAAACTGTATCTTCCAACAGAAATGAAGAACTGAGATGGCTCCCGGCGGAGCCTGGCTTGTCCTTCGAAGTTGGCCACTCTACAGAGGCAGCTTCTCTGTAGGAACACTGGCTCAGAAGCACTGCACTTTGGGGTCCCCAGAGCAGGAGGCTGGGGTTCCAGGACCGCCTGTGCACACTAAGAGCGCCAGGTTCAGCCCACTGACCTCACGTGCACAGCACATCCTCAGAGTGACAGCACTCTGTCAATAACTTTGTTAAGACAATCATAAGATTGTGGAGGACTCAACATAATACAGATCAGGGAGAATTTGCTTTAAAACATGTTTTAAATGAAAAAGCATAAAGAAGCAGAAACTGCTCAAATCATGAGCTCATTGAGGCAAAGAAATACACACAGTACTTAAGCAAGTTTCCAACATAGGTATTTACAGTTACCTGAGGTGCCAGCGCTCAACATTCCCCACCCCACCCCACCCCAAATGATTTCTTTTCAGCAGCGCTCAAGTATGCAAAACTTATTTGGTCAATTCTTTAAAAAAATATTTAGGGACAAAATAGATTAAGTCCCCATTTGTGTACAGCCCAACTGCTCCCACTAGTTTTTATTGCTATTTGGTACAAAAGTTAACAGAATTCTGAGAGTGTAGTGTTCCTTCTCTGCTCCTCTTGAGTCTATGTACAATACAGTCACAGCTTGTTCAGTAGCTCTCACCATGTCTCCCGGAAGATAAACCAAAGTGTGAGTCCATGCAAAGTGTGTACTTGCATCCAGAGACCTACAGAGCAAGGGTTCAAAGTGATTAGAAAGCACAGCCATTAAAGGATCATAAGGAATAAGCTGGAGAAATGGCTCCGTCACCACACTGGCTCTTCCACAGAACCAAGGTTGGATCCTAGCACTCACATCAGGAGACTCAATGGCCTGCAGCCCCAACTCCAAGGGATCCAACACCCTCTTTTGGTCTCCAAAGGAGCCTGCACTGACATGGCATTCACTCACACTTAAGCAAAAACAGTGGTATTTAAAGCACACATGAATAGAACGAGGGGAACCCAGAAGAACAAAGGATTCCACTTAAGCTCCATTTCACAGCCTAGACAGCTAGAGATTAACTAAACCATGTGCTGATGGACTGACTACCCAGAAGAATGAGATGGTTATACCAAGAACCAGAACCAGTACTGGTCACATTACATCTGGTGACTATAACGGTCACCAACTCAGAAGGGTTACCCAGTGTGATGGCTCACTTCTGTAATACCAGGACTTAGGAAACTGAAGCATGTTGATTACCAAGTTTAAAGTGGCCCTATGTTTCACAGCAAGACCCTGTACCCCACTTGCTCAAAAAAAAAAAAGAAAAGAAAATTGAACAGCTGGAGGGATAGCTCTCAGCGTGAGCTCTTCCTAGTGTGAGTGAGGCACTTGGTCAGACCCTCACACAGGAAAAGGAGAAGGACCCAGGAATGCCTACCACAACATCTTATAATGGGCAGCCACCGGTCAATGCTCAGCAAAGGCCCCTGTTCCCTGAAGGAGCATCTCCTCAGCTCTGCATCCCAGGGTCTACCCTTGTGCATATAGGACAGTTTAGAGGAGACAGCTGCCTCTCCCTAGGACCTCCATCTAATTCATGTAACTTCAGTGCTCAATGAGTCCTAAGCCTGAAGGCATCCTGGCATGGCCACTCCCCAGGTTGTGACATTTAAATGGATGGCCAGAGAGTGCTGACAATGCCTCCCGGAGCTCAGGAAGTTCCCACTCAATACCCCACCCGTAAGCCCTCTACTTGAAACACACCTCTGCTTGCTCTTGTCCCCAGTTTCCCTTTCAATCAGCTCTGAACCAAGGTTCTGCGTAGACCCAGGACAAGGCCTGTCTCTCCTCACACATGCTCGGGGTGTGTGGCTCTCAGTCTAGGAGCAGAAACCTTTCTGTTTTCAGCAGACCTATGGCAACCCTTGGTCACTAGGTTACAAGCCAAGCCCGACTCTGCTGTTGCAGCAGAGGAGCAGATATGGACTACAAGCAAACAAAAGGGCGCGTGCATCCCAACCCCAACATCTTGGGCAGCTGGGCCCTGACCTAATGACCTGGCTACAGTGAGGATTAAAGGGCAATTTATTGATACTCATAACAAGGTAAAGGTTCATACTCTTCAGGGTTATTGTGACTATTTACCTACTATGAGTCACCCACAGTCTTGAGCACTTGTTTTGTTTTTTGAAAGTTTCTCTGTGTAGCCCTGCTGTCCTGGAACTCACTCTGCAGACCAGGCTGGCCTCAAACTCAGAGTCACCGGCCTCTGCTTCCCAAGTGCTGAGATTAAAGGCATGGGCCACCATGACGACCAGCTTAAGTACTGCAAATTTTAAAACATTTTTTAAAAAGCAAAAAGGGAGGGAGAGGCTGGAGAGATGGCTCAGAGGTTAAAACACTGGCTGCTCTTCCAGAGACATGGGTTGAATTCCCAGCACCCACATGGCAGCTCACAACTGTTTTTAATTCCAGTTCTGGAGAACCTGACACCCTCACATAGACATACATGTAAGAAAAACAATAATGCACATAAAAATAAATAAATCAACTAAAGAATAGTAAAAAAAAAAAAAAAGGGGGGGGGGGCTGTGTCAGTTAGTTCATCTGGTACAGGCACTTGCCTGATGATTGGAGTAATCTGACACCGTGGAAGGAGAAAAACAACTTTCTAAAGACACTCTACATGTTCCCCCCCACACAGCACACAAACCCATCCAACAAATGTAATTTAAAAACATTAACAATCATTTTTTAAATTCAAAAGAAAATTAAATTTATTTTGTATTATACAAGTAAAACTAATACAATGTATTTAAAAACAATAAAGCTCACCTTTTCCCCAAAAAAATCAGAAATCAAGTTTTTTTGTCATTTGGTCGATAATGTGTATTTCCAATAAAATTCTCATAGCTTCTCTTTTGCAGCATGCTGTTGGATAGGTGCTGGTATGACACAGGCCTCTTTCCTAGTTGAAGAGAAAGGGACAGTGACTCAAGGATCCAGTGCCAGCTATGCGGTAAGAGATGCAGGCTCTCATCAGTCAGGAAGGAAGGGACTACATTTACCATGTGTCTATGACATTCAGCAGCACCATACCTACGAGACTAAGAAAGCGCAACACAGATCCACACCTCTGATCCAGAGCTGAGGTGGAGGCAGGCAGGTAGAGGTGAGGCCAGCCAAGGCTACAAAATTAGACCTTGTCTTAAAAAGAAACATATGCCAGGCCCTAGACTTACAGGGAAAGAGAGAGGAATATCTAGAAGTTTGAGGCTATCCTGCTCTACATAGTGAGTTCGAGGCCAGCCAGGGCTACATAGTGAGATCCAATCAAAACACACACACAAATAAACTGAGCACCAACAAGATGGATCAGGCACTAGTTGAATGACAGTGACATGAGTGTAGAGAAAGGGAACCAACACCAGTTGTGGCATGCATGTTAATACATAATAAACACACACACACATTTACACAGATCACAAACCAAAACTGTAGAACAGGAAAGAGGGTGACAGACTGACGTTTAACCAACCTGTCCACTTAAACTACGAGATCCTGGACACCTAAATCCACAGATAGCAAAATCTACCACTTCAGAGCTGGGGATGTGGCTTGGTTGGGAATTTTGCCAAGCAACAGCAAAGGCCCTGGTTTGATAGTAGCACCCATATCACACAAATTACTACTTCATGACAACTTTAAGACAATTTAAAAAAACTCACTGCAGGGGATGAAAACACTGGTTTTTTTTGTTTTTTTTTTTTTTTGGTTTTTCGAGACAGGGTTTCTCTGAATATCTCTGGCTGTCCTGGACTCGCTTTGTAGACCAGGCTGGCCTCGAACTCACAAAGATCCGCCTGCCTCTGCCTCCCAAGTGCTGGGATTAAAGGCATGCGTCACCACCGCCCAGCTGTAAACACTGGTTTTTGTCTCCAGAGGATGTACCCAGGAATGCACTACACTGACTGACACCTCTCAGGGATTTATAGTATAAGTAGTATACAGTTTTTCAAAAATCAAAAAGTAAAACAAACTGTTTCCACAACTCAACCCACTTTGGCTTTTTTTTGTTTGTTTGTTGTTGCTTTTGATACAGGTTCTGTGTGTATCCCTGGCTGTCCTGGGTTTGCTTTGTAGACCGGGCTGGCCTTGAACGCAGAGATCCACCGGCCTCTGCCTCCCGAGTGCTGGGATTAAAGGATAAAGGTGTGTGCCACTACACCTAGCAACCCACTGACTTTTGATTTCACTCTAACTCTAAAAGGTCTGACTGTGGCTGTTTCTTTGTAGCAGCACAACCCTCAATACTATGATTTTAACAAATCTGTAAGCGAGACTGCTGGCCCACCTTCCTCTGAGCATAGGAAAGCACCAGACCCCTCCAGAAAACCCTGGAAAAGAAAACTTTTCCTATGGGAACTCCAAATCATCCAAAAGATGACCACTTACATCCAAGATAGCCTCATCAGAAATACAACCAACAGCAGATACCCAGTGTGCTGTGTCACGCAGCACTGATGGGAGTCCGTCAGTCTGGAGCTCCTACTCCCTTACTTCTGACAGGTCAAGAGGCTACCATGTACAGAAACAGGGACACAGAAGAATCCCAAATCCCACCACAGGCTTAGTGTTGGCTGTGACTTTTGGAAAGGAGAAAGGGGTTGTGACACAGGGCCTAAGCAGGGCTTCTGTGGCATTCTGTTTTGCTTTTTTCTTGGAACAATCTACACAGCTCAGGCTAATCTCAAACTCCCATTAGTCCAACTGTCTCAGCCACACAGTGCTGGGATGACAGACAAGCACCACCATGACAAGCTGGCACCTGCACTGCAAGAGCAAGGAAAAGGAACTACTTTTAGCTTGTTTTATTCTACATCATTTCCTTAAGAGAAACTCAAGACTTAACTCTTGCAAAGTTAAACTCTGAAGGCCCACAATCCATTGTTGTGTGTTGTATATGAAAGAATGCTTGCCTGCACCTGAGGACCCAGTGCTCCTATGGGATATGTCTAAACCCAGTGTCACCAACCCAGCCTGTGGTAATACCTTCAGGGGCTGGGCTGGCTCCTGTGTGTCCCACAGGTCCAGGGGCACTGTAGGACCTCTGCAGAGCCAACACACTGGGCGACTCCACCTCCCCGGGGCTCAGGAATCGGGCTTTGGGGGGGCAGCAAAGGCGGTGGGCACACACACTCTGGTAACAGGGAGGTGATGCTCCTGACCACATGATATTTGGGGAGCTCAAAGCCCCTTCTGCCGTTGGGTCCAGGATGCTCTGTGTCTAGGGACACCACGCTGGACTTGAGTCTTTTGGGAAGTGGCTCACTGAATTCTGCTGTTGCACCACCAGCACCGCGATGGCAGTGAAAGTCTCTCCCTTGCTGGGCCCATGCGCCATCAACCTTCATGGGATACTCGATGGAACCGTTGCCATTACTACTGCTGAGGGGGGACTGAGAAGGGGCAGCTGACGGGGCCTTCAGTTTCGTCTCGGGTCTTTTCACCTTATCCATAGCAGCAGAGATGCCACCTTTAGGAAACAGCTCTGACTGTTGCTGCCTGGCGGCGCCGGGACACCCGGCGCTGGGCTGTGGCCTGTGTGACTTCAGGTTACTTGGGGGTAAAGTGCTGTTGTCCGGCCCCGAGGTCCCCTGCCGCACCTTCTCCGGGTGCGGTGACTTGGCCTGCGACGAGAAGGCAGGCTTGGCCTTGGGCTTGTGCAGGCCGGACAAGGGAGGTACATCTTTGCCCAACAAGGCAGGAGGGCACCCTGTCCGCCTGCTCCTCAGCGCAGACTTGCCGCTGTAGCTCCTGTGCGCGTCAGGGCTGTACCTGTGCTCCAGTCTCTGATGCATCATCAGGACTTCAGGGTAAAAGGTCTTGAAAGTACAGAAGGGGCAGGCGATGCTGGGGATGAGACACCGGCTCAGGGAGATCGCAGGACAGGCATGGAACGACCCAAGGGACAGATTCAAAGGCCTGTCCTGGCAGTCACCCTCCCGATCCATCTTCTCCCGATGGCCAGCTTCCTGGGCTAGAGGCCCGGCCTCCTCTAGTTTGCAGGCAGGGCTGCTGGCCTGAGGCTCGCCTGCTGCTTTCTTTTTCGGCAAGTCCAAATAAGCAGGGGCAGGACTCTTCCGCACTTTCACTCTCTCGCCATTGTCAGCTGCTTTTTTATGGAAATCCTGAGTACTGTGGCTGTGTGCTAGGGAGACAACAGCAGTGCCCAGAGAATTATGCAAGATATAAGTCATGTCCTTAAGCTGCTTGGCAGGTGGGCTGCCCTTAACATCTTTGGCACCATCAAGAAATCGCTTTAAATTTTTGGTCTGGGCACTGTCGGCTGTTAGTAGTGTATCCTGCGGCTCCTGGCTCCGGCCTTCACTCTTGGACTCAGCTGCAACATCAACCAGCTGCTTGTCCTTGTGATGTCTCTCCAGGTGGTACCTCAGAGATGTCTTCTGGGCTGCGGCATACTCACAGAATTCACATTTGTATGGTTTTTCACCTAAAACAAGATACGCCACTATATCATGATGTTTAGGAAAGGTGCCAATAGAACTCTACAAGCTATGATACCAAACATGGGTTGTTCCCTATCTGCCAATCCTGTATCTAGGGCATCTCAATGCCTCAGTGCAATGAACACTTTAAAACAGAAACTTTCTTTCCCAGAAAAAGCTCACTGCACACTTTAACTGACTTGACTTCACTGCCACTCTTTCAACTAAGTAAATGGGAGCACAGGGGAGTAACTGTGCACCTGAGCCACAGGGCGCCCTCAGGACCTCCTAACCCACACTACCAAATACACCCTTGCTTTGCTCCAAAGCCCTAAAAGGATTTAAGAAAGATTGTGGCATTTAGAACCATTACAGGTTTGCCTTAAGAATGGCAGCCATAAACCAACCTTAAAACAGTGGCCCACTCACTGTTCAAGCTGCAGCAATACTGTTAAAGAACACAAAGGCCACAAACACTGCACACTCAAGCCGTATGACCCACAGAACCGCACATGATTGTTTTAGCCAACACACGCTTTAAAAAGAAAGAAACAAGTCCTTTACCTGTATGCGTTCTGAGATGAATATTGAGGTAATAGTTTGAACGGAAAAACTTCCCACAGTAACTACACTCTCTTGAGGACGTGAGGGGCTTTGTTTTTCCTCCATCATCGCTTTTATCTTAAAGCAGAAACAAAAATATTTGTGTAAGTCAGATGAAGCATAGGATTCAGGCATTCCGACTCCAGTACTCTTGACACAAAACATTTTGGGAAACCAGGAAAGAATTTTTTAGTTCTTGGTAGAAATTTCAAAAGCTAAAAATAATACACTAAATGCCATCAGGCAATGCTTCATGTGTAATACTGTGTACTTTTGTTTTGTTCTGGAAACAAGGTGTCACTATGTAGCCCTGACTGGCTTAGAACTCAGAGACACATACTCCTCTCCCCATCACGCCTGACACTACCCTGTGCTCTGCTGTGTTCTGGTGCAGTCTAGTGCCCTAGTAAGGACTCGGGATTTGCATTTTAATCACAAGAATGACCATTTAATAGATGAAACAGAAACCCTGTCTCAAAAAACCAAAAAAAAAAAAAAGACCTCCGAACCACCAGCAGAAAAGTTTGAGATTTAAATTACCACTAGAGGGCAGCAAGCACAAAATAACCTCAAAAGCAACCCAGACTTGGCTTTGGCAAGGCTAGAAGTTGATCATAATTTAGCCAAGTTTAGGAAAGCAGAGTCTATGGTTTCCAAGCAATCTCATAAGCAAAACAGATCTAGCTCATCAGAATCTACTACAAAGGCAAGTCTAAGGTGCCTAATGTAAAGGGTCCACTGGAGGAGACACACTCTTAACTAAACTCAGCTGAAGCTTTATCTTATCAGTCCACCAACTTGCAAGTGATGTGCAAATGTTAAGACGCCTCCATAGTTTTTGTCGGTTCTATCAAGTATAAACGACCACCACAAGGTCATCATTGAGTCTAGTTATTAGGGCCACGGTGCAGTGCAGTGGTGGCTCCCCTGCTCTGCCACGTGTTGCGTTCTTAGTAATCTAGTTGATACATATACCAAGAGCAGGGATAACAGATGAGCCTGTGCCATCTCTATTACACCAAATCCCCTGTAGGGAGGGGATTAAATAAAACACACAACTTCTAGCCTAAAGTGGTAGCTAGCAAAGGTTTTGAAAACTCAGATTTTCTCCAAAGTAAACCTACAGCAGATTGCTGACTGCACGCACAGTGGGGCGATACCCTCACAGTCCCACAGTATTTACATCTACACACACACACCGGGGCTGTGGTCTCTCAACATCTGATACCTGCCTTCTAGCCTGGAACTTGATTTGACAATGCTGTTCTGTACAGGACTGCAAACTTTTACAACTAATGTTGAAGGCATTCTAGGGAGAAGTGCCAGAAGTGGATGAGCCTATTTTGCAAACAGGGAAACTGAGAGGAAAGGATGGGAAATGTCACAAGGAATCAGAGCCAGACCCTGGGGCTTCTACCCATGGCAAGCCAGGTCAGAAAGCCTCCCAAAGGACCCCTCAAGTTCTCACCATGTATAACAGCTGGTAGATGCCTTTCTCTAGGAGCATGAGGGCTCTCCAGTGCTGACATGCAGGAACTGCACAGAGGCTATCATGAGGTTCTTAAGACACCATATATCCTCTAGGTTTCTAGGGATTGATGAGTCAGACATGCTAAACTCAGTTTCCACTGTCCCTAGAAACTCAACTGACTGAACAACTTGTCATCAAAGTAAAGATCCTCAAGTCCATTAGTGACCAGAAAAAGGACTGGTACAGGTCACATATACAGTGGTTGACAGCCTCATCTGGACCTGGTCTCACTGAAGACTTGCAACACGCCAACCAGTGTCCACAAACACCTGGAAATGTTATCAATAACCTGTGGACCACATCCACACATCAGGGGTGTTTGCTACTTTAAGCAGCAGAGCTCTGCAGACCTCTACATTTAGTGACATAAGACAATGGTTCCAGTGGCGTGGGCAGCAAGATGGGAAGCAAGAGTGGACTTCCTTTGCTCTAAACTCACACCCCATCATGAGACGGTGGGCAACAGCTTGTTTCAGTAACAACCAAATTCATGGAGCAGGCCTGAAGTAAGCCCTCATCCCTGGATTTCAACAACAAAACATTTCAAAAGCTCCCTCACAAACACCAAGGAAACCAGAATGCACCCGGCAATTCCCACAGCAGGACCAACAGACTCTGGTGAGGAAACCTCCCTGCTTCTTCTAGAACCATGGAAACCCATCCAGATAAAGACATGAACACAGGGCCTTGATAGACAGCCCTGGTCTTCTAAGTTAGGAACAGGAATGCCACAGAACTGGTACAAAGTCCTGGGTCTCAAACCCAGAACTCCTAGCATCCTGCACCAGGTCAGTTAACTTCAGTGGCTGAGGAGGCCAGCAGCATCCTTGGTCTCTGCCCACTAGCTAGAAAAACCTGAGTCCTTTGGGAGCAAAATGTACAGAGCCCTTTCAGAACAAGACTTTGAGCAGGACTTGTAACTCCCCTCCTGAACACAGAAATGAGAGAGAAGGGCCTGAAATGCTGACTACACAGTGATACCACAAAGCACAGAGATGAGAATTTGACTCCCAGTACCCCTGCAGCACGCCTGGGAGGCAGTGAAGTACTCACCCAATTGGAGCCCTTCAGGGAGCCCATCCTCAGACCCGTCTTCAGAACCTCCTTCTCGGTCCACGGGCCCACTGTCTTCCACAGTGGAGGCAAGGTCTGGGGAGCAAGTCCCAGGCTGCCTTCCATCCACAGACATGGTAGGCGATGGGGCATCGGCCCTCCTGTCCTTCTTGTGCACTCTGGAGTGCAGGACAAGCTGGTGGTAGGTCCTGAAGACTTTACTGCACTCAGAGCAGTGTGTGGGCTTCTCCTTGCTGCTGGGCAACTTGGCATCACCATCCCCAGAAGGCACTTCACAACTGGCATGTCGAGGCTTCTCTCTGTCTTGTGAGAGACCTGGACAACTGCCTCTATTTGTTTTGGACTTTGCAGAACCTTCCGATTTAGCCCCAATCCATATCTCTCCAAGCTCCTCCTTCTCTGAACATGAGTCATCATTGTCCGTGCTCCCTTCCTGGCCCGACTCTTTCACCTCTTCTTGAGCAATGGCCACTTTCCCCTTGGTAGCCAGTTGCCATGCCTGGTAGGTGGTGAACGGGTCAAGCTGAGGTATGGAAGTCATGGGCTTCACTGCAGTCTCTGCAGTTGACCTGGGCCTCAAGTTTAAGAACTGCAGCAGCTCCTCCCTTGGGGTTGTGGGTTTCTCTTGGTGAGCATCAGGGGCTGTGCTGCTAGCACTGGGGACAGTTTCTTTGGCATGGACCTTGCTGTGCTCAATCAGGCTCTGCTTATTTGGGAAGAGGAAGCCACAGACCATGCAGATCTTGTAGGGGGTGGAGATGCTCCCAGCTGCATGTGCCTGGACCACTTCATTGATGGTGACGGGGCTCTCCAGGCCCTGCTGCAGCTTGCTCCTGGTGCCAGACTTGCCGTTATGTGTCCGCATGTGGTTCTTCAGGAACCATGGCTCCTTAAATCTTCTCCCACACATGCTGCAGCCATACGTGAAGGAGTCCTTATGTTTCTTCATGTGGCTCTCAACATCAAAAGCCACTGGGAAAGTCTGCCCACACACATCACAGCTCAACTCTTCATTTTCTTTGCTGTTCTTCTCCTTCGGTGGGTCTGTTGGCACCTGACCTTTATCAAGTGGACTTCGATACTCGGCCTCCACACGCAGGACAGCTGGCTCGCAGAGGGTCGGCCGGTGCTGCGTGAGCACATGCTGATTGAGGTCTTCTGCGTGGGAGAAGGCCTGGTTGCAGAACATGCAGTCCAGGGGCATGTGCCCTTCCACTGGGGGCATGCTCTTCTCCTGCGCAGCTCGGAAGGGGACTACAGCCGGCCCTTTGATGGACACGGGATCATCTACTTCCATCTGGGTGCCTAAAGAGCTGCCAAGGACTTCCGGCCCATCCATGTACATAAGGAGGGATTGAGTTGGCATGCTGCCCTACACTTCAGGGTCTGATAAGAGGGACAACCCAGCTGTCTGCTGAGGAATCTCTTCAGTTAGAATAAGGCCACTTGTGAGATGCCACTCAAACCTCCAGGAGCCCTGGGCTTCAAAACCAGAGCAACTCTAAAGTTCAGAGGGAAGTGTATATTCCAGAGCTTGGGGGAAGCTCAGTGATGGAGATGGGTCTTGCACAAACAGGCATCTAGGCTGCCCTGTGCTGTGATTCAAATGTGAGTCAGCATGAAGACAGTAGTTCTGCCCATCTCCACTGGCTGAGTGGCTCAGTTGAGCAAGACGTGGATCCCGGCAACGTGAAGACAAGGGACTTCCAAAATCTGGAAGGAAAAAACAAGACTCAGTAAAGAAGGCTCAGAAAAAGGGCTCGGCCCATGAGTCATGTGGTCTTTTCCACAAAAAGAGACTAGACTCAATTGCTTCACCTTTAACTAATCCATAATGCATCCTGCTAAACATGTTTGTTAATTAAATCACTAGCATATTTCCCAGCTGATACACTTACTAAGTGAGTAGAATTTCAACCAGTCAGGAGACATTTAAACCAGAGCTCTGCTCACTGATATATTAATGCCAAGTTTAAACAAGGACTGGTAACAACACACCAGCCAGTTTATGCTACATAGTATGTTCAAAGCAAGCCTTATCAACTTAGAGCAGTCTCAAAAATAGTAAGAGTTCAAGCTTTAGGATAGACTTGTTACAATTCTATGTCTCAGATGCCACCAAGATACTTAAGTCTCTTACACACAGAGTACAGGAGTTACAAAAGCCCAGCATGGTGGCACACACCTTTAATCTCAGCACTCCACAGGAAAAGGCAGGTGGATCCCAAGAGTTCAAAGCCATCTTGGTCTACATATCAAGTCCCAGAATGGCCAGAGCTACCTAGGGAATCCTTCTCTCAAAAGAAAAAAGTAATGAGAATGAGCGGACAAAGTAACCCTGTCCAAAACCTCAGCACACAACACAACACAGGAGCCTCCCTGGAACTGGGCACCGGCCTTGGCCCAGGCCCTGATGTTTGGTGCACTGGATGCTCCCAGTAGGGTAGGCTTCAAATGATAAAGCACCTACCAGATGTAGAAGCCACTTACTTTCAAGTGTCCACATTCTACCGGGCCTTCACAGACCTGGCTGACCTGGCTCCATGTGGCCCATTCTTCCATCAGAAAATACATATCCCACTTTTTTCCTCCACCTTTCACTAGGGCACTGGCCAAGCAGAAGGAGGGACTTCATTTAACACTCTATGGGTTCTGATTTTGAGGCTGACTTTTCACTCTTAAAGATTTAATCCCTAAAAATAGTCAATGTCCTTCATAGCACAGGGAGGGTTTGTTTGTAAACAGTCCTGCCTCTTCTCCTGAAGAGTTTGTTAATTCTGCCCAAGGAAACCCTGCACAGCACTCTTACATCCCACCCCACAGGACACAAATGAAGCTGGCTCTTCCCCTTCTCTTCACATTAAGCAGTTGTCAGACTCCAGAGCACAGACTGGAAAGACAAGGCTGACAGTGCTATATCTTCATTTCTACCTCTGTTGCTATCACAATGGAGGACAAGCACCTGGAGTGGTCACCACCCTGTGACATAACAGAGACCTGAGTTCCAGCCTAAGTCAGGACATTCAAGGTGTCACAGGACAGCAAACCCAACTTGGGTGCACCTACTGATGTTAACTGTACAGCAAGGTTGACAAACAGTATACACCGTCTGTGGCTGAGGGCACTGGCAGCAATCTATACTTGGAACCAGTGGCTTAGATTTCTACATTTACTAAGAAGACACCCACAACTGGGGCAGTTTGTTCACTGAAGAACCAGGCACATACATACTCTGGAAAGGCAGGACCACACCCTGCCACTCCTGCTCCTGTTCAGAGCCCAAGGGTTACCTGCATTAGGAGTACAGTCATTAGTTAACAGATGTCCTCTCCTCTTTGAAGCTCTAACACAACCATTTAAACTGATAGAGAAGTAGTAACAATATCCAATAGTGAGTTCTATGACATCCTGGGCTATCCTACAGACCAGTGAAACCCTATCCTCAAAAAAACCTAAAAGGGCTGGGCGGTGGTGGCGCACGCCCTTAATCCCAGCACTCGGGAGGCAGAGGCAGGCGGATCTCTGTGAGTTCGAGGCCAGCCTGGTCTACAAAGTGAGTCCAGGACAGCTGTCTCGATAAACCAAAAAAAAAAAAAAAAAACCTAAAAGCAAACCTGCCTCTTGAGTTGGGTGGCACAGTAGGGGAGGGCATCTCTGACTGGTCAAGCCTAAGCTTGTGGAAGAACACAAATCCTCTACAAGCTCCCTTTCCAAAAGTTCCCCAACCCCTGGGTTCAGTACCTTCAGCCCCAGGAAGCATCTATCTGCCCCAGGCAGTCAGAAGCAAGAGCAGAGCTAGGAGTACTTCCTCCTACTGAAAGGTTTCCAGACAGTCCCTGATGGTCACACAGCTATGCCCAACTGATGCAGCCCTGGACAGCTCTAGTTAACAGCACCCGAAGACTCAAGATGTAAGCCTAACCCACAGAACCCTGCCCACCACCATCTACCACGGTTCAGCTGTGACACACTCAAGACTTTAGTCCACATCTAAAACCATCCTATGAGGAAATACAAATTTAAAAATAAAGATAAGGCAAAATTTAAATTCTCATTTGCTGTAAATTACCTTTCTCTACCATCATTTTAAGTATTTAAAATTTTTTTTTCAAATATAAAAAATAATATTCTGGGGTGGAGAGATGGCTCAGTGGTTAAGAACACTGACTGCTCTTACAGAAAACCTGGGTTCAATTCTCAGCACCCACATGGCAGCTCACAACTGTAACTTCTGTTCCAGAGGTTCAGACACCCTCATACATACATGCAGTCAAAACACCAATATACATAAAATGAAAATAATTTTTAAAAATAACATTCCAAGATCCTAAGGACATAGTTGTTGGCTGTTCACTGCTGTTTCTCTGGGACTTGGCACTGAACTAAGAAACAGCCAGGACTTCCAACAGAAAGCAGGGACTGACGCAGGACACCTCTCTCAGACTGTGGTCCGTGCCGCCCTTGATCTGAGGCTAAAATGAGCCATGAGTCAGAGGCTACTACTCCATTCTCTGTAACCAAAACTTAACAGTCCTTAAGATGCAGTTTTGTTTTTTTTATTTATAAGTATGTATGTGTCTGTATTGAGTATATGCACATATGTGCAGGTGCCTGCAGAGGCCAGAAGCTGGGGGCAGGGTAGGAGAGGGATGTAGATTCTTTGGAGCTGGAGTTAGAGGTAGTTGTGAGCTGATGTGGGTGCTGGGAATTGAACTCAGGTCCTCTGTAAGAGCAGTCAGTGCTATTTGTTAACTAATCAGTCATCTCTCCATCTCTCCCAAGATTTTTTGTTTGTTTTGTTTTTTTCGAGACAAGGTCTTTCTACATAGCCCTGGCTGTCCTGGAACTCCCTGTGTAGACAGTCCATGCTTGGCTTTGAACTCAGAGACTGCCTCTGCTTCCCAAACACTGGGATTAAGCCTGGCTTCTCCCAGATTTTCTCCCCCACACTTTATAAAGCTGACCAGCATAAATAGCCCTGAACTGAGCTGAGGCATGAGTGTGGGTAAGTGGCAGAACACTGGCCTACCATACCATGTGTAGGTCTGGGGTTCCACCCTGGCACTGAAAAACAAGACTGCACCACTTGAGTTTGTCCCCTCCCATGGTCTATCAAAATCTGATAGCAGATGCTCACTCTTCTTCACTGAAAAGCCACCAAATCTCCTGCTCAACTGTACAGCGGCAAAATAACTTAAGGTGTGCTCACATCAGTTAAAATCAATTTGCTAAACTATGATCTTTAAGGAATCGCCATAGGCAGTTCCACCACCTATCAAAACACCATTCTACTGTAATTACTACCCAACAAATGGTCCTTCTGCCTGAAGTGTGCAAGCAAACGAGGGTTGCTAGCCTTCCTCCTGGAGTACAGGAGGCAACAGGAATCCCAGGGTGTGCTTTAAGGGCTGTTTCTTGACAGAAGTGAAGAACTGAAATCTAAATTTGTTTGGTTGCCAGGAAGCAAGGATTCTAACCACACCAAGCTTATTAAATAGTACTTTGCAAAAAAAAACAGTTTAAAAACATTTAAATCTTCATTCCTGTAAAGAAGCACTGAGCCTGCAATCCACACCCTGGAAGCTGGTCAGCAGGGCCGTACTCAGTATGCCCTTACATTTTGAGAGCATACTGGGGCTTAATACATATTAAGATTATTCAGTTACTTTTTTTTTTTTTTTTTTTTTTTGGTTTTTCGAGACAGGGTTTCTCTGTATAACAGCTCTGGCTGTCTTAGACTCACTTTGTAGACCAGGCTGGCCTCAAACTCACAGAGATCCGCCTGCCTCTGCCTCCCAAATGCTGGGATTAAAGGCGTGCGCCACCACCGCCCGGCTCAGTTACTTTTTTATATACATCTTTGAAATTCTGTAAGAACCATATGGCTTTAACTGATCAAGTATGCCTGATATTCTGTAAGTCACTAACTAGACATTAAAATGACCATGAATTCTACCAGTCCCTGATTATAAAATTACCAACTACACAAGATAGTGAAAAATCCAAAAAACTGTTCAAAACAGTTAACCAGGTGAACTGCCATTTGAGACAACTAACTGTACTTAGACTTGGAAACCACTGCACACAGATTTGCCCACAGCCTTCAGACAACACATCTGAGCTCTTCTCATGAGTATGTCATCTCACATTCTTGGTAAGGCTATCCCAATGAGGATCAGGAAAGCATTCCAGGGCACAGTAAGTGACAAAAACGACACACCTCTCACAGGTAGCAATCTGGCATGTCCTCCAACTGTTTCACCCAGGTTAGAGGTATTCTAATAAACGCTCAGAGACACTCAACTCACAGTACTACACTCTGGCCAATTTATTTCTACCTTTAAAATTACAGCTGGAGACATGCCTCAGTGGTTAAAGGCACTGGCTGGTTACTCTTCAGAGAACCTAGGTTCAATCCCCAGCACTCCCATGGCACCTCACAGCTGTCTGAAACTCCAGTTACAGAGGACAGACACAGCACCCTCTTCTGGCCTCCAAAGGCACTTACACAGTACTCAGAAGTGTATGCAGGCCAAACACCTACACATAGAAAGATGTGCTGGAGCTGGGTGGTGGTAGTGCACGCCTTTAAACCCAGCACTTGGGAGGCAGAGGCAGGCGGATCTCTGTGAGTTCGAGGCCAGCCTGGTCTACAAAGTGAGTCCAGGACAGCCAGAGCTGTTATACAAAGAAACCCTGTCTCGAAAAACCAAAAAAAAAAAAAAAATGTGCTGGGAGATGCGTTTGTTAAGATTTATTTCCTTACTTGAGGGCTCTGCCAGAGAGAGAGAGTATCTGTGTGTGTGTATACCACCTGCATGCAGTGTCCAGGATTTAGAAAAGGGCAACAGATCCTCTGGAACTGGAGTTATGAATGGCCAATTTATTTCTACCTTTAAAACTACAAAATTATGAACCACGATGTTGGTGCTGGGAACCAAAATCAAGTACTCTACAATAGCAACAAGGGCTCTTAACCTACACTTTTTCTTAGCCCTAAAAAAGAATCAACTTCTACTCAGTCTACAGTAAGCATCAGAATCTACCACTTTTTTAAGAACTATTTTTGTGTTAGGTATGCAGGAATGCACGCCACACCACATATGTGGAGATCAAAGGGCAGACAATTTTAGGAAGCCACTTCTCTTCCAACATGTCCCAAGAACCAAATGCAGGTCATCAGGTGTGGCGGCAAGCAACCTGGCCACCTAGGCTTATCTCCACAGCCCCTACACCTCTAACTTTGATCTTTCACACTGTCCCAAGGAAAGCACCAAGAGCTAAGTGGTCAGGCCAACTCTCCCAGCATGTGAGGGGGAAAAACACTTAAAAATTCAGAGAAACAAAGAGTTAAGTATAAATTCTCAGTTTAAATTGAGCATCATAACCAGATGCATCAAAGCCAAAACACTGCTGTAAGGCAAAGTGGGAAGATCTTGGGCAAAACAGCCCCATTTCCTCAAAGTCATACAGAAACAACTCAACTCTAAACAGCCCAAGGCCAAAGGACTGCAGGAGTTATATTCCTAGCCCTTTTTGTAAACTAGAAACTACCTGATTCACCCCCAATCAGAGTTCAGGTGTGCTGAAGGATCCACTTTTACTTTCAGTATTAATACTAAAAATACTAAGGTCTGTACATTGACTTTCAAACACCCCATATTGACCTGCTCTAAAGCAGCTTATGGGGGAAATGACATTCTTGATCATTTTCAATTAGGCAAGATGGAGCACTGCTGTCCCAAGTTTTTCACAGTAACTTCTGCTTGTGCAGGGCAACCTTAAGTATGCTTTAAGATTCGACAGAGCCAACTGCACAGAGGAAAAGGGCTTCAGGAAACTTAAGCAGCAAATCCACCTTTACCTGGGGCTCCTCAGCTCTGGAGAATACACCATGGACCCCCTGTGTACACACACACACACAAACACCATTATCAACAAATAGTATGGCCATATGTGGCACCAAGAATGATACTCTATGCCACTTTTTTACAGAAGGTTAAATGGGCAGGGTCTAATTTAGAGCCAATTTAACTAACTTCAAGCTCAGGAAATGCCCTTAAATCCAAAGCTGTTTCCTCAACCTAATGGAATGCACCCTTCCTACATTTACTAAAGTTGAATAAATGAAAAGTTGTGTCCAGCTCTTTCAGTTACTTGCTTGCATTTTGCATCTCAAATCAAATAAAAATAAAATCTTTTAAAGAATGAGACCAATCACTGTTTATATGTTAGATTGTAAATCATCAGCTACTAGGAAATAAAACCACCACCAAACTGAATGTTGCTCTATTCTGTATACACTTATCCAGAGGGTCAGAAAAACCCCTTTACATTGTGAAGGGTTTCACAGCCACCTGACCATCAGCCCTGCCTTAACTCTAAAAGATCATCACAGTCACCCATTAAAAAACCAGCCTGACTTGGGGGTAGTATAGGCCAAAGAGTGGAAAAGGTAAAGAACAAAAGCCCAGGGAATTCAACTCTCACACACCTTTGCTCAGCTGTCTCTCCACGTTCAGTAATTTTATTTCTCAACTTTATCATAAAATTACCAAACTGGCCCCTAATTTCCAGTAACTCAATAATGTTGCTAGCCTGGGCGGGAAACAATGGACTGTTTAGAAGGCTGCAGTCAACAAATGTTCAAATGTGGCTGGACGTGGTGGTACATGCCTTTAATCCCAGCACTTAGGAGGCAGGGGCAGGCTGATCTCTGTGAGTACCAAGCCAGCCTGGTCTATAGAGGGAGTTCCAGGATAGCCAGGGCTAAACAGAGAAATCCTGTCTGAGTGGGACGGAGAGAAACAAACAAACAAAAAACAAAAACCCCAACAACAAACATTCAAATGTAAAGTTCTCTAGAGAGTTCAATACAAAAGGGTAATTTGTGGTGGCACCTGGCTATCAGCCCCCCCCCCCCCCCCGTTTATTTGGGAGCTAGACATGTCCAAGAACTGAGCTCGACCATCAGTAGATGAAGATTTTAGGAGAAAATGGTAGTATGTCCCTACCCAACCCCACCCACTTCCTTCAAGGCAAGATTTCTATCTGCCCTCGTGGTCTAAATTCAAAAACCCTTTGGCCCACATACCATTGCAAATTTGCCTGGCTATATTACTGGCTAGCCAAAAGCCTTAATCCAGATCACCTAACTGAAAGGCCAGCTTTTCAGCTCTTTCTACTGTGCCCCCACAACAAGCCACTAGGTGATATTCCACCAGGCTTCCCCCACACAGCAATGTGAAAGACATTTGTGTAAAGATACGATTTCCTACAAGTGCATTTAAACTACTTAACACCCCTCCCCCTGAAAAACCTGAGACCGAGGTGTGTAAACTGAGGTTCCTCCACTGTCACAGCTTCTATTTACATGCCTGTAGCTAAGCCCTTCCTAGTTAAGAATATTTAGTAGGACAGGGATCCTTTCATTCAATTTTCATTTCAAATTCAAGCTGTTCTACACATTTTCCAAGTTTTTATTTTTTAATAACCCTAAATTCAAAATTATTTCATATGCTCAGCTGTGATCGTTCAACTTAAAACAACACATTTTAATACTAGAATACCCAAACAGTTTACCCAAACTGTGTCGTGTTATTCCTTCTAATTCTAAAGCTGGGAAACCCACTTCTTGATAGCTCAGCTTCAACTTCCCAAATTATTAATTACACATACTGCCACGGGATTAAACTAAAATAGGAAATCAGGAACCAGTAATTTAAAACAAACTACAGCCAGTGACCTCAAAAATCCACAACACAAGCCACACAGCATATATGAGATGGAACAATCTCAAATAATTATTTTATGACCGACTAGAAACATGGCTTCCTACACAAAACTTTTAAGGCCCCAGTTATTTGTTCTCACAGCAGTCAGATAGCAGATCTTTTATGAAGTCCTGTGTTTTAGGCAGTCAAGGGTCATTAAAACTACTCCAAAGTTCTTATTAACCAATATCATGTTTAGAACAAGTGAGAAAGAAAGAATGTCATTTGATAAAGTGGAAAACGAGCTCGTCTTTTAGAAACCCCCTACACAAGGCTCTAATCAGGCAGCTCAGAATAAAGAGGGCTCCTAGACTGAAGATGGCAGCCCTGCTGTGGCAAAACACCATTTCATACTAAACTGATGTTAGGGGAGAAAAAAGGTGATTAGCACTTATCTGCCAGGAGACAGAGACTGAGTCATCGAGGGCCATTGTATGCCTTAATTATTTCATCAGTTTCTAAAAGACTTGATGATTAAGTCTTATTTTCAGATTTCCTCCAAAACAAGCAACTGGAGGATTAGGGGCTCCTATCCATCCACCCCCAAGATTCTCGGCCAAAAATGGAGGCTTACAAAGAGAATGCAAAGAAGTCAGAACTTTCTCTCCCCCCACCACCACCTGGGGAAAGCGCTATTATTAAAATAGATTTTTCAGCATAAAGGGGAAAAATTTTCTAAGTGGTATCTTAGTTCCTTTTTTAAAGAAAGAAGTGAAAGGGAATAATACGAAGCCAAGACAATTACTAAACTTCAAACTGTCAGTTATTACACTGAAAAGAGGAGAGCAGACTACAAAGTGGGAGGTGTTGTGAGGATAAAGGAGTTGGAAACTTTCACCAGTTAGTCTCCCCCCCCCTTGCTTCCTCATCCTGCATGCAGACGACAAAGGTAGAGTCTCAAAGAGCCAGAATAAGTCAATTCCCAGGGAAGACTGACCCTGCTCTAACTCTTCACAGCCCAAGTCTTCAGGTGACTGACTGCCTCTTGGATTTTATACTTACATAAGTGAAAACTGGCAACATGGGGGAGGGGCGCGTGGGGGGGTGACTCAAGAAAATCATCAGGATTCAAAATTAAAATCAAAATAGCCAAAAAGCAAAAATACATCACCAGACTGCAGAAGTTTGAAAAAACAGTATCTAAAATAAATAAGACTGCTCGGGAGGAGGAGAAAAAAGTCATCTACCATTAAGGACACACCTTAAAAGTTCTCGGCACATTAAGCACAAGCTAGTGGTTTGACGGAACATTTTTCAGACAGAAAGCAATTAGGTTAGTTCTCTGCACTTGTCACTGCATTTTTTTTTTTTTAACTAGACCTGTTACTCATCCTTCTCGAAGCAAAAATTTAGCCTCTGAAATCTGATTTGGTACCAATCAAGGCGGTCGATCCATTTGGGGAAAAGTAGTCAAGAACGCTCTGGACGTCCTTCACTTACACAGTGAGGTGAAAAGCCCCCCGAGGCCCCTACCTAGCCACCAGGCATGGCCAGCAGCTGTGGCTACCCTGCCTCTTCTTTTGTTGGCCTTAATCTCATGTCAAGTTATTCAACCAACTCAAAAGCGATGAAGACATAATTGAATCAACCTGAACTAAATCAGACCTAGGCCTCTTAAAACATACAGCGTAATGGCTCCAACCCATCCCAAACCAGGAAACCGGCCGCGGGGTCCTGTGGTACACATGGTGCCCTACAACCCAGGACCCCAGGCTGGCGCCCCTTAACGCGTGCTCAGAAATGCCTGTTTCTCAGAAAGAGAAACTAAGGCTCACAGGACAAACCTCCGGGCTGGGAAAGACCACCCTCCCCCGACCCCAACAATAACAACTTAAAAAGTTTCGACTGAGGGAGTCCGGAGCAGCCCCCACTAAGGACCGCAGAAGGGGCCCCCCGGGATTTCAGCTCACTTCAGGAAGCAAACCTTTCGGGAAAAATCCCCGCCTGCTGTCCCCACCCCCACCCTCCCCGCCCAAGAATGCGCTTCCCGTGCGTGGAGGGTCTGAGGCGAGGGGGCGCCCTTCAGTGTGCGCCCGCTCGCCTCAGGGCTAAACTGAGGCGCACCGGGCCGCGCCCTCCGGTGTGCGGTTCCGCCTCCCCGCACAAACTTCCCACGGGAGTTTGCGGGGCGTTCTAAGTTTGGGCGTGAAACCGAACACCTTCCCTCGCATGCAGTAGGCAGCGCCAGCACGGGTGCGGACCCCCGACGGCCACACCGCGCCGGGCGGGCCATTGTCTCCGCTGTCCCTCCCAGACCCACGCGCGGCCGTGGCCGTGAGGACGCGCCCCCGTCGCCCCTTTACCTGCGGCCGTCCCGCTGCACCCCGCGGGCGCGGGCTGGAGGAGTGGGCAGGGGTGGCGCGGCCTTTGTGCGTCCGCCGCCGGCCCCGACGGCGCGGGGACCGGGACGGGGCCGCGCCATGCCCGCCTCCCACGGCCGCGGGACCCCCACCCCCACAGCGGCTCCGGGGGGCCGGGCTCACCTTCGGCGCGGGGCGAGAGAGCGGCGCGGGCGCCCCCTACTCGTCCGCGCGGGGACAGTGCAGGCGCGGGGTCCCTGCGCGGGCGGCCGGCGTCCGGCGTCCGGTGGGGGGACTGTTGGGGCAGAAAGTGTTCGCAGCAGCTGTTGCGCCCTCCCCCCGGCCGCACCGCCCGACGCCCCGCCCCCAGCCGCGCCGAGCACGCCCCCTGGGCGCCCGCTCCTGTGCGCAAGCGCACCCCGTACCCGCCCACCGCTGCCGGCCACGCCTCCCACGGGCCCCCCGAGGCGCGAGCGCCGCGGTGCGGCGCGCGCACCCCACTCCCAGCCCCCCACCCCCGTGGGCTCCCGCGCACGCGCGCCCCGCGCCGCCTCCCGCCATCCGGCCTAACGTGGCGCCCTCGCGCCCGGGCAGTTCCAGTGACAGGTATTCTGGAAGGGGGGGGGCGCTGCAAGCATTGCGCGCAGGCGCACAGTCAGTCCTCCCTCGCCGCCTCCCCCTCCCTTGCAAGGTGCGCCTGGAGAGGGGAGGGAGGGGAGGGAAGGGGAGGGGCTGGTTGCCCAGAATCACGAACACACACACACACACACACACACACACACACACAAACACAAAAAATACCCACCAACCTTGCCACTGGCTCAGGCGCTTACAGGATAGCGATGGTCTGAAGGTAAACACTTTTCAAAGAGTCAATGTGAGGAAGGTCTGAAACCTAAAAGGATTAAATTTCTCCAAATTAGTATCTTCATAAAGCTAATTGTCTTCTTTTTTCCTTAAGACTCTGGGCTTATGGTTCTATTATAGTTTCATGTCTGAAATTAGGACTTGCTACCACGAATCCACTTAGTATGCATAGAAATTCACTTGGGTGAAACTAGGCTTAAAAGTGGGGGTGAAAACAAAAACAAAAAACATACACCCCTTTATCCCAACTCACTTAAAGCGTTCCCCACTGTTTGTTCCTGACTCATTAAAGATGAAAGAAGGAAAGACAGGAAAAGGCTGTGACTCCAAAGGCCTGGGACAGATGCCCCCTGTTTTAAGCAAGCCCCAGGGAGGAACTATGGCGGCCACAATCACATCCAATAATTTTTCTGCTGCAAAATGCAAATGAATTCAAATGTAAAATAGATCTATTGCTTCACACCGGACGGCCAACTTGTTTCTTTTTCAAGCTGGCCCTCCGTGTCAAAAAGTGGGAAAACGTCAAGAAAAGCATTCATACCCATCTCCTAAATCAAAAGAAGCGTGGAGGGGGGCAGACAAAAAAAGAACCGACCGGAACTGGTAAGCAACGCAGCCCTTAATAAATAGGAAGACGAATTCAAGAAGACAGCTTAGCACGAATCTGCCTTGTAGAATGCTTTTTTGCTGTCGTTCTACGTATAACTACCAACCCACATATGGTCTTGCTAGTCTTTTTTTCAAAGGAAGTGAATCAATTACTTACTCACAATTAATTAGCATCGCTGGAATAGATCCTTAAGCCAGCCTTGATTCTCATTCAAGCACATAAGATATCGATCATTTTTAGTCCTAGGGTTCCCTTTCTCACCACAGATTAATATCTCTCTAAAGTACTGGTTTAAAGCCTTATAAATATTCACGATCAGAGCACAACAGCTCAGCAAACATTCATAAGCACGAGCCTTCGTTTAACTTTGTCCCAAAAACCCTTGGGGGGGGGGGTTCCAGCTTTCATACAAAACAAAACTATGACCAAGTAAAGTGGATGGAGGCTGAGGCTAAACCTCAGCGTAGCCTCAGCCTACGTGTTAATGGATAACCTTTGCACTCTGAAACCTTGAATACTGTAAACACAATAGCGCTGATAGTTTAAAATCCTAGTGTGGAGATGGATCATAAAGAAAAGTCCAAACTTCTCAGGAGCAATAGGGAAAGAGTCAAATATTTTGACAAATAATCATTTAGCTAAGAACAATGAAACTCCAGCTCTCAGACCTTGTAGCTTTAGAGTTATTTTCAGAGCAAAGGAAAAAAAGGGAGGGGGGTGTTTTTCCTCCATGCCCTCACAAAGCCACCACTCTGTTAAGCCATTTTGGCATCAGAAGGTTTGTTACTGTTTCTCCTCCCCTTCCTCCCCTCACCACTAATAAAGCGGGGAGGGGGTGACTTACTATGTTGTAGCTTTTAAAATTACAAGAGTATTGCCTTCCCTGGTCTATCTGCTAAGAGATTTGTATGAGATCCTGATGCCTGAGTAAAGAATTACAACGAGCCTTCCCTCCTCCTGGAGATGTGCCAACAAAACTGGGAAATCGTTGCAAAATTCTGCCAGTGACGGCTGAGCTTGCAAACACACACCGTGTTTTCCAAGGGACATGGAAGGATCGGAATTCCTGCCTTAGAATGCGGAGGCTCGTGCCTCTCGTTCATTTGGGAAGCGTGTGTCCTTAGACACAATTAAAAGTCGGAAAGTCACTGGAGAACCCAAGGGACGTTTGGTTTTGTAATAAGCAGCTAAGAACTCCCCACTCCTGGGCCAAGTGGAAACTGAAAAAATCTAACGTTGGTCTCCGCGGCCTTGGCCCCGCCCACGCGGAACCCTCCTTCGCCATCACTTGCTCCCCAGGCTGCGCTACCTCTAAAGGAATCAGGTGCTGGAGGAAGCAGCCACCAAGAGTGGGACCCGGCTTTTCCGTCCCTGCCTCAGAGATCTGCACGTGTAGGCAAATTCAGGCCCCAATCCACCTCCTCCTGAACTCGACAAACCCCAGCCATGCCTCTTTCACGGTTTCCAAACAGCCCCCGCCCCAAGACACATTTCCCAAAGTGCACTTATAAAATCACACACCATTATCTTTGATTTCATCTTGGTGCTAGCAGACCTCTTCCTTAAACTAACATTTGATTTTCTATCCAGATCCTGCCTGTATTCGAAAATCTAACAAAAACAACAGCAAGCCTGGTTTGTTTTATATATATATCTATATATATCTATATATAGATATATATAGATATATATATATTATCTACAGGAATTATCTTTTTGAGACTAAGTCCTAATTAGAAGTGCAGATGAAATATAATCTTTCCTAAGTATTTATTTCACTGTGGAACAGATTACAGAGAAACAACTTGGAAACAAACTCCCTTGAGCAGCAGCAGAAACGGCACATACACGCAAAAGAACTCAATGTGCAGGATAGGAAAATCAGAAAAACTGCAGGCAACAGGAAACAGAAAAAGTTAGTCGGAACCAGCATTTACAAACTACAAAGGACATTTGAGAAGGAGGCAGGGGCAGCCCTCTTCCCAAGACTGAAAGCACTAATTAAGGAGAGATAACAAACAAAGCCGAGGGAGGTCACTCCACTTTTCCCTTTCTACATTTCAACCCCATAGAAGTCACCCATTTTGAAAATACTCAGTAAAGTAAAAGTAGATGGCAGAAATTACCTTTCAGGAGGGAAGGCAGTGCTGGAACCTGGAAATCCTAGGAGCCTGCCAGTCCACCTGGCCCGGAACAATACAGGAGGGGATGTGATTGCTGGTTTTTACAAGCAAACCAAGAAGGGAGGGGCTAAAGCCTAAAGCTCAATTTAAATAGAGGTTGAGATATAATCCGACTTGATTGACTAAATCAACCTTGATTGGGTTAAGAACACCATTTGATTCTAGGCACATCTGTTCCTTTCACGAGTCTGTTTACCTCTTTACAGACACAACTGTCTTTCTGTAATATTGCTGTTTCCCAAGCTGCCTTCTCTCAAAATAGTTATAGAAACTGTCTTAAAGATTTATACATGTGGCATTCCCATTCTCAAAACTTCCTCAACTCAATGTGTTTTCCCAGCAGGACAAAGGAAGACAGAGAAAGGTAGTAATCATTGAAGTTCAGTCATGGCCACCATCTCTAAGGAGGGAACCATTTTCTGTTTTCACACTCAAACCAAAACATTTTGGAAGCAGGAAGATCAAAACATTCGATGCTAGTCTGACTACATGAGATCTCAGAAAAATAAAAATAAAAACAGGTGGGAGCATAGTTGAGGTCAGGGAGAGCTTGCCTGTGTACAGGAAGCCCTGGGTTCCATCAGAAGCACTCCATAAACAGGGGCACCAGTGGCTGTAATGCCAGCACTTGGGGAGGTGGAGGCAGAAGGATCAAAAATTCAAAGTCACCGGGCATGGTGGCACACGCCTTTAATCCCACCACTTTCGAGGCAGAGGCAGGCAGATCTCTGTGTATTCGAGTTTGAGGACAGCCTGGTCTACAAAGCAAGTCCAGGACAACCAGGACTATTACACAGAGAAACCCTGTCTCAAAAAAAAAACAAAAACAAAAACAGAAAAAAAAAGTTCAAAGTCATTCTCAACCTAAAGTGAGTTTGAGCCCATCCTAGGCTATAACACAATCCTTTGTCTCAAAATAATAATAATAACAGAGAGTGGCTACTAATGCCCTTAATCCCAGCATTCTGGAGGCAGAGAGATCGCTGTGATTTTAAAGCCAGACTGGTGTACATAGTGAGTTCTCTAGGACAGCCAAAGCTATACTGTAGAGAGACCCTGTCTCAAAGAACCAATTTATTATTATTATTATTATTATTATTAATAATAAGTATATTATTATTTAAAGCTACAGGAATATTCTAGGTACTGTAACCCTGGTGCCACCTTGCATTATGATCAATAAACTGTCTTCTTCCTCAAACATAGCTCTATTAAATTTTATAGACATGTATATCTATCAGCAAATCCTTTATTTTTTAACTTTGGAGCTGGGGATATAGCTGAGTGGTAGAATACTCACCCAGCAGGCACAGGGCCCTGGGTTCAATCCCAAGTACCTCAAAAATATTTCAAACCTCAACTCTGTCTACTTATGTGTGTCTAACCCCATTTTGGTTTAGGGTACCCCATTCCCTCCTGCAGTCACACACAACAACCCCATGCTTCTGGCTTCTATCTAGCCTTCACACTTTCTTCATCCCTAACCAAGGACACCCTTAGCAGTGAAAAGCAGAGCCTGTCACCACCCTGCTCAGTGGCTTTCTATTGCCTTGGCAAGAGAGAACAGCTTCCATAGCTGGTATGGCTAGCCTTTGGATCTGGCCACCACCTAACTCCTGCAGTTATGTCTCGGCAGTGTCCTCACTTCAAATCCTACACCTAACAGCCAGCCTGTCACAGATGGAGCTTTCCACCTGTCCACCTCTGCCCCCATTGCTTCCCACTCTCTACAAAAAAACAAAACCACCTACCTTCCCTTCTCTTCCAGGGAATCTAACATGGTGGCCTAGACAAGCACTTCTCCCCTCACTGTGGCTCAAATGCTCAGGCTCACCACTTAAGAGCTGAGTAATCCTACATACAGTATTATTTAATCTTCATTCATGTTCGACTTCCTTACCTAGAATAGGGTGTGGTTAGCCTAGCCTGGTGGCTCAGGGCACTGCCTCTAGCTGAGGAAGTAGTATCACAAGTTCAAGACCACACTAGGCAACCTGAAACCCCATCTCCAAATAATAAAAAAGAAATAAAGGTTGTGAAGGCACAAGCCTAGTGGATCTGTAAGTGTAAGGTCACCTTGGTTTACAGTGGGACTCTGTCTCAATCAATTGGTTAATTAAAAGCATGATAATCTCAGCATTCAAGAGGTAGAGACAGAAGGGTCAAGAATTTAAGGCTGGGTCTGGAGTGATGGCTCAGTGGCTAAGAGCCACTGGCTACTCTTCCAAAGGACCTGGGTTCAAATCCCAGCACCCATGTGACATTTCACAGCTGTCTGTAATGGCCAGGTTTAATGGCACAAGCCTTAAGCCCAGCACTCGGGAGGCAGAGGCAGGCAGATGACTGTGAGTTCAAGGCCAGCCTGGTCTACAGAGTGATAGCCAGGACTAGACAGAGAAACCCTGTCTCAAAAAAAAAAAAAATTAAGGCTGACCTGGGTTACATACTGAATTTTAAACTAGCCTGCAATTACCCAGATTACTTGCAGAAATAGTACATATTTCTCTAGGACTGTAGAGGTCTCATGAGATTGAGCAAACCTTACCTACCAGCCCAGGCTTCTGTGTACCCCGAATTGACTGTGAGCTCAGGAGGCAGAGTGGTAGGTGAAACAATGGGTGCTTGTCCCTTTGGGGCTTATCTCCTGAGACACACAGAGGGGAAGTAGAGAGAAGTCGAGATTCCCTTCCTGGAAATCAGGCCAAGTGTGGTGGTAGATCTCTGTAATCACAGACCTGGGGAGTGTTAAACCAGGAGAATAATGAATTCCCCACCAGCCTATGCTACCCAGCAAGAGATGATGCCTCGTCAGACATAAATAAAAATTAAAAACAAATAAATTGGTTGTGGGGCTGTAACTAAGTGGGGAGAGTGCTTACCTACCATGCACAAAGCCCAGCATCGGGTACCTGGCGTGTACCGCACAGGATGTGGTGGCTCATGCCTATAATCCCAGTGCTTGACAGGTAGAATGAGAAAGACCAGGGGTTTAAAGTCAAGCTCTACTACCCCAAAAATTATTGGGGGGGCGGGAGAAGAACAAAAAAGAACCAAAAAATATTAATATATTAACGAGTTAACAAACCATGGCGAGGCCTGGGCGCTTGAGTGTGGTTGCAGTAGGGTATCAGAGGTTAATTCTCTTTTCTCATTCATCACATCAACAGCACCCCAGAAAGCTGAAGCCCTCTCTTTTTCTGGTGGGAGGAGGGTTCCAGACAGGGTTTCTCTGTGTATCTCTGGCTTTCCTAGACTCACTTTGTAAACCAGACTGGCCTCAAACTCTGCGTCCCGAGTGCTGGGATTAAAGGCGTACACCACCATGCCCAGCTGAGCTGAAACAAGCCCTCATCTATGGTTTGGTCCCCACACCTTGCTGATTCCCTCAACCCCTTGTACTGTCTTCTCATGCCCTGGTCCCCTTTTCCTGTTCATGTCATCTTCCCCATCAACAGCTCAAAAAACCATCCCCAGGCTAAAGGCTGGCGCATGCTAACCAAAGCTCTACCCAGGATTCTCCCACAGTGTACTCTCAGCTGGAGGCTTCTGTCCAAGGTCCCCAAATTTCCACAGCCACCCGACTGACTGCACATACTTCCATCTCCAATTGGTTCAATATTCAACCCTGTGCTTATCACTTCCCTGCCTCAAATCCCCAATGTCTCTGAATAAAAGTAATATATAGGGGGCTGGAGATGGCTCAGTGGTTAAGAGCACTGACTGGTCTTCCAGAGGACCCAGGTTCAATTCCCAGCACCCACATGGCAGCTCACAACTGTCTGTAACTCCTGTTCCAGAGTATCTGACACCCTCACACAGATATTCATGCAGGTAAAACAATGTACACAAAATAAAAAAATGTTTTAAAAATGCTAAAAAAAAAAAAAAAAGTAAAATTGTCAGTCGTGGTGATGCACACCTTTAATCCCGGCACTTGGGAGGCAGAGGCAGGCGGATGGATCTCTGTGAGTTCGAGGCCAGCCTGGTCTACAAAGTGAGTCCAGGACAGTCAGGGCTACACAGAAAACCTTGTCTCAAAAAACAAACAAAAAAAAGGACCTGCTGCTAATCTACAGGACAGGACCGAAGTTAGGGTCCAAGCACCCACATCTAATGGCAGCATGAACTACACAGTGAGCTCCAGAACCACCAGAGCTACAAAATAGAGCTAGACTGTCCCCCCACAAAAAGCTTTAGTATAGATTTTTACTATTTATTAATCTTTTCACAGCTGTGGAATTTATTTATTATAATAATAATATAGCTTTCTTGGAGTAAATGAATCTTTGCTTAGCCCCAGTGTCGAAACTTTTTTTCTCTTTTTTGATAGTAAGAGTCTGACCATCTAGCCTTTGGCTGTCCTAGAACTCCTACCAGGACTAGGGCTGGACTCTGCTCAGATCTTCCTGACTGCCTCCCAAGTGCTGGATTAAAGGCATGTCATCACACGCTGCCTAAACGTATCTGACACCCTGTTTCCTGGATGTTCAGTCACACCACCTTCCCTTCTCCCACTTGATCACCAAGAAGTAACTCATGGTATTAAGTGCAGCTGTCCGTGCTCTGCTCCTCAAGGGATGGTAAAGGGTCTGAACGTGGTAGGAAAGGTCATAAAAATCAATGACCCAACCAGGGCTCTCTCCACAAAGCCGAAGGGAGTAAATGTTTCTAAAATGTAAATACTCAGCCAGGAACGGCATCCATGCCTGCCATCATGTCTGTCTGTCTGTCTGTCTGTCTGTCAGCGTGGGAGGGTCTGTCAGCGTGGGAGGGTTAAGAGGAATAGCACGGGGTTAAGACCAGCCTGATCTACAGAATGGGTTTCAGGATAGCTCCTGTCTCAAAAGAACAATAGCCTGGGAGATGGCCCAGGACATAAAAAACACTTGCTACCAAACAAGACTGCACAAGCTGAATTAGAGTCCCAGGACGCACAGGTGGAAAGAGACAACGGACTAGCAAAGGTCCTCTGAAGTCCAGGTGGGTGCCATGCTGACACACACACACACACACACACACACACACACACACACACACACACACTAAAGAAATGTAATGTAATTTTTTTCAAAAAACAATAAATATCACTGACAGGCATGGTATCACTTGTCTGTTATCCCAGCACGTGGTGGATAGAGGCAGAAAGATCAAGAGTTCAAAACAACCTTGACTCCTTGAGACCCTATCTCAATAAGTAATCAATCTCCCAGAGCTGGTATTGCTGTGCCGACCTGTAATCCCAATGCTCAGGAAACTGAAACAGTAGGATTGCAAATGTGAAACTAGCCTGAGCTACTACAGAGGGGGCTGAAGGCCAGCCTAAGCTATGCAGAAAGACAGAAACAAAAGCTGGGCCTGGTAGCCCAGAGAGCTGGAGGCAGGAGTCCAAAGTTCAAGGCTAGCCTCAGCTACACAACAACTTCAAGAGCAACCTGGGCTACATGAGACCCTATCTCCAAAAAATCTAAAATAAAAACCTCAAAGTAGGCATCATCTTTGCCCTATACCTCCTTCATCTTGCCCCTCAAAAATCTTGCACATGTCGTCCCAGGCCACATCTCTCCAGAGTCCCTTTCCTTCTTATTCTTATCACCATTGACCCCCCCCCATCCATGTCACCTCGCTCTCATTCTCCTGACCCCATCTTCCTCCAGCCACACAGTAACCATAGGACTTCTGTCCTATATGAAAATCTCCTTTTTCACCACAACGTAACTCAGTTCACTCTCTGCACACTAGGATGCAAAACCATATTGTGGCCCCAGCCAACCTGTCAGCCTGATTCACTCAGTAAATATTTACAGTCCATTCCTTTCTCCCAAGCAACCAAGCTAGGTACTAATTACAGAGCAAAGCTGAGACCTTCAAGAGTGCTGCCCTCCTGAAGCTTCTGTTTTAACAGAAGCAGATGTTCATCAAGCTTAAACCCAAATAAGCAGAGTGGTCTATAAACACAGTGTCTGCTGGGTAGAGGTTATCACTTATGTGAAGGAGAGGCAAACACAAGAACATCCAAAGCTTCGTTGTAACAGGAAAAATCTAGAAACTTTGAACAGCCAAATTTCAGAATATAAACAGCAGTTATATTAGCAATAAGAGTCAGAGTTCTGGGCTGGAGAGATGGCTCAGTGGTTAAGAAAACTGGCTGTTCTTCCAAAGGACTCTGGTTCAAATCCCAGCACCCACGTGACAGTTCATAGCTGTCTGTAATTGCTGGGCGTGGTGGTGCACATCTTTAATTAATCACAGCACTTGGGAGGCAGAGGCAAGCAGATCTCTTAGAGTTCAAGGCTAACCTGGTGTATAAACTGAGTCCAAGGCAGCCATGAATACACAGAGAAACCCTGTCTCAAAAACCAAAAAATAAATTTAAAAAAAAAGAATTCTCAAAAAACCAAAATACGCCGGGCAGTGGTGGCACACGCCTTTAATCCCAGCACTTGGGAAGCAGAGGCAGGCGGATCTCTGTGAGTTTGAGGCCAGCCTGGTCTACAAAGTGAGTCCAGGACAGCCAGAGCTGTTATACAGAGAAACCCTGTCTCAAAAAACCAAAAAAGAAAAAAAGAAAAACCAAAATAAATAAATGAAATAAAAAAAAAAATAAAAAGAGTTCTCATTCGGCTGGATCACCAAGACAAGAATTAACATAATAGTCTAAATAAGTCTGCCAAATTAGTTTACAAAGACAGTTTTATTTTGTATTATGTATATATTTATGTATCTATGTGTATATGTAAATAGGGTACCCCTTTGGAAGCAAAAGCCACAAGATCTTGAGACATACTCTTGGGAATGCTGGGAAGCAAGAAAGGTCCCCCAGAAAAGTCACTAAATCTTGAACAAAGAAGGAAAAAAAAATCAGAACAGTCTGGTGGTAAATGTTTTCAACTTTTCTATATGTAAGATATATTTTCTCTATATAATTACAAATTAGTGGCCTGTAGACATAATTGCATGTCATAAGCCAAACACAAAAAGACCAGCATTCTGTCCTCAAAATGTAGCATCTAGAAATTAAACTCAGAGCAGAATACAAATAAATAAAAAGAAAAATCAGGTGAGGTGGGGCACACCCATAATCCCTGAACTCCAGAGGTGGAGACAAAAGTTCAAGGTCACCTTAGACTAGAGAAAGTGTCCCATCCTGTTATGTATGGAGCCCCGGCTAGCTTGAAACTCAAAGAGATCCACCTGTCTCTGCCTCTCTAGTGCTAGGATTAAAGATGTGCACCATCACACACCTGGCCTTAAATATTTATATTAAGTAAGAAAAACATGCATGGGTGGATGGAAAACTCAGGGCATATTTATATAATTGTCTGAAAGATCCAAATGTTGAGATGAAGATCTCTCCTTCAAGGACTGGCCTTTATTCAGATAAGGTTAATACGCAGGGCCAAGATGCCATGAAATCTCTACAAAGGGAAAAGAATCTCAAGGAGAGAGTTTGGAGAGGACTTCTAGGAAAAGGTGGAATGCCTACACATTTTTTTTTCTTTCTGCACAGGTTTGAAGGTAATAGGGGGAGTCCCAGAGGTTAGATAATTCCAGGCTCAGGGGACAAAACGATCAAGGAACTAGGACAGCCTGGCATGGAAACCAATTGAAAAACTGACCTAGGGCAATGTGTGTCAGCTACCTGGAGCAGGACTTCTGGAGTTTTCTAGAGCCTCTGGCCATGGTATAAGCAGAATAAGAAATTGGCTCAGTTATTAAGTGCTCCATTTCCTCAGACAGTAACATAAACCATCTCTTCTGCAATCATTCAGATATGTAAGTATGTCCAATTTTCAGGTCACTTTTACAACTACAGTGATGACTTGTATAAAAGAAACAAGCCAGGTGTGGTAGGGCACGCCTTTAATCCCAGCACTGGGGAGGAAGAGGCAGGTGGATCTCTGTGAGTTAGAGGTCAGCCTGGTCTACAAAGTGAGTCCAGGACAGGCAGAGATACACAAAGAAACCCTGTCTCAAAAATACCAACAAAAAGGACAAGTAAAAAAAAAAAATCATATACTGGGGGTCATCCTCCACGCCAGTGTTAACTCCACATAGTGACTTGGGCACACTTAAAACCCAGATGTCCAAGAGACTGTGACAGAGAGATGGAAGTTTTTCACTTCCCTGTGCTACAGAATTAATTCTCTGATTAACTCATGTATGCAAATCCTCTTTACAGCCAGGCAACGTGAGGCACACCTGGAATTCCAGCACTTGGGAGGTAGAGGCATGAGGATTAGGAGTTCATGGTCATCCTTGAATACATAGCAAGTAAACTTCATGAATTTTTTTCTAAAAAATAAACCAATAAGTATTTACCTTTGGAACTTCTACCCCCATTTTCCTTAATAAAGTATATGTTTCCTCTTCAAAAGAAAGTCAAATATCCCATCAATGTCCATAATCCCACCAGCACTAGGAAGATTGAGGCAGGAGGATGAGCAGTTCAAGGCCAGTCTGGGCTACATGAGACCTAGCCTCAAATAAATAAATAAGTAACATCATACAGAATAAGAAAATAGGTGATCCAAGACATCCACACTCTCTGATTTACTAACTTCTTTTATTTGAGGTTGGAATGAAGCCACCTGGCACTTCATCTCACCAACAGCATTTATAATGGGTTTGGGTTTTAAGACCATAGAAAATGACAATCAGCAATCAGACCAATTCCTGAATAGGTCTTCCAGGTTAAATCAAATACTATTTGAGGAGAAGTAAGTATGGGGTCACCCCTATTAGAACACCTTTGTATGCCCTTGACACTGATTTAATTTCCGAGTTCCAAACCAAAGTCTCACTGCCTGCCTGCCAAACCTTCACCCCCTGGATGTAAATCTTCTCCTTTGCTTCTCCCGTTTTACAGATTAAAGAAGGGATACTTGGAGACATTCATAATCTGTATTGGGGATTTTGGCGCAGAGGAAGCACCCTATAAAGGCACACGGTTACCATAAAGACCACTGATTCTAGGCTTGGTAGTGCAGGCCTATAATCCCAGTCACTCAGGGGTCAAAGTTAGGAGGATTACAAATCCAAGGCCTGACTGGGCTACAGAACGAGTTCAAAGCCGTTTTAAAGTGGAAAATGAACACAGGGCTAGGGAGGCCTTGCGTTCAACACCCCCAGCACTCAAAATGACACTAAATACCAATAACCAAGGCCATGGACACCCACCAGGGCATCAAACCTCGGCACATGCCCACAGACATGTTCTTGCTCACCGGTCAGACGCTGGGTGTTAGTTTCGAGCCTGGATTAGACTAATCTAGACACTCAAATCCTCAGCTAGATGGCCTGCTATGAACAACGCAGGTGTAATTGTCTGAAGCACAAGTACCTTAACTTGGGCACTCCTCGGAGCAATCCTCAAGGACACACACGATGGAACTCCTCGGCCATATTGGTCCAGAAAGAAGCCAGACCAGCCCTAAATACCAACAAGGAGGGCAGGTCAGCAAAGAGCCTACCAATGGGCTTGCAAGAACACGACTAGAGCCAACCCTTAAAGCGAGATTAGGGCGGGGCACACACTGCGGCCTCACCTTCTAGTGCCAGGCAACCGGAAATGAACACAACGGTTCTCGTGGACTTCCGGAACTCCATCCCACCTTGGCTGCTCAGCACAATAGAGATAACGGGGTGACTAATGGCGTGACCCTGAGGTTGGGAAGAACCCATCACTGGAGGCCTTTGGTGGTTGTCTGTTTAAGACAAATCTCTTATGTGGCCCAGGCTGGCCTCCAAGTCACTGTGTAACTGAGACTGGCTTTGAACTCCCAATTTTCCTGGCTCCATTCTCGAGGCGTTGAGGTGCCCTACTTGTACCAATACCTCAGCTTCTCTAGTACTGGGTTTTGAGGGAATTTTTTTTTTGGGGGGGTGAACCCAGGACCTTATGAATGCTAAGCAAGTATTTTACCACTGAGCCTGAAAGCTCAAGGTGGGTTCCTGCAATGGCGACTAGCAAAATAATAGCGCCAGGAAACGTTCCCTCTTTCCCAGAACCCAGAGCCTTCCGGTTTAATCCCTCTGCCCCTCCGACAATGTTTTTTGATTTTGTTTCGTTTTGGGTGTGTTGAGACAGGGTTTCTCTGTGTAGCCCTGGCAGTCTTGGACTCACTCTGTAGACCAGGCTGGCCTCAAACTCACAGAGATCCACCTGCCTCTGCCTCCCAAGTGCTGGAATTAAAGGCGTGCGCCACCACGCCCAGTCGACAATTTTTGTTGTTGTTGTTGGCATACTTTTAGAAAGACCAAGCCAGGGTGCCCTCTTGAAAAGTATTTTAAGAGATCGAGTTGTGTTGTACCTCCTGGAAGGAGTTTCTTTGACATCATAGAAGGGTCAAAGCACCTGAATACTGGACCAACTTTCCTTAACTGTTAAACCAGACTGGCCTCGAACTGAGATCCACCTGCCTCTCTGCCTTTCGAATGTTGGGATTGAAGGTGTGTACTGCTACTGCCCACCTAAGAAAAGGCAATTAAAATTCAAACCCCGGGGCTTTTGAGAACCAGAATGAAAGAAAAAGTTTAAAACAAACAAAACTACCCTGGTATGTTCTTATCATTGCTACTCCCTTACATAAACACAACACTAATGGGTTTTCTTTCTTTTCCTCAAAGGGGTGGGGACAGGGGAGCACAAGTCATAAACCTCCAAACCAATAGAGCTGAATTTTGGCAAGAACTTGTAACCCAGAGCTATATCCCTTAAAGGAAACAAGAATACTAGGAACAGAAGCAGCAGCAGGATTGGAAGTCCACAAATAAAAAGTAGAATTTGGCTAAATGACTCCTGTTTAATCCTCTTCTACCCAGCACAGCTGGGGGCTGGAGAGGAAACCCTTCCAGAAGACTGCCAAGAGTGTTGTACAGTGTTGCCTCATGAACTCAGACATATGGAAACAAAATATTCACTGTAAAAAGGAAAAAGGGGGAGGGGGAGGGGAGCGGGGATCCTAAGTAAATAGAAAGGGCAGTAGACTGTTCCTTCCAGGCCTGGTCACACTACAGAGTGGCCTGGGGACCGAAGGGTCATCCCCTCTCCCAGTCTGAAGTGGAAACTATTTCATTACCACATTTTCAGCAAATCCTCCGGTTTCCCCTTTCTGCCAAAGTTACTTTGTGGTTGTTTGGTAGTATGTGAACCCTGCGCTTTTATAACTATGAAAAATGTGTGTTTACTTTGAGAAGAGTACAGCCACATGACAAGCACAAACCAGCCTCCTAGCCAGTTCATAAGAACTCTGAAAAGTGCCCCCTTCCAGCGTCTTCCCAGGGCCCCTCTCAGCCTCTGTGAATGGAAGTGGAAATTGGTACTATGTTTGTACACATAGCAGGCAGACACGCAAGGGCCTTACAGATAGTTATACATCTGGTTTCAGCAGTAACAATCCTAGAATGGAGCCTAAGAATGCAGGCTGTAAGGAGGAAGAGTTCTTAGGAGAGAAGATATTCCCAGCTGAAATGGCTGAAAGAAGAAAATGCACACTCTTCCCTAAATCAAAGGATTACCCCACGCTAGTGTACACAGTTTTTTGTTTGTTTGTTTGTTTTCTCTGCATCTCTGGATGTCCTGGACTCACCTTGTAGACCAGGCTAGCTTTGAACTCACAGAGATCCACCTGCCATCACACCCAGGTGTACACAGCCATTTTAAAGTTAAAACTTGGACTCAAGGTTCAGCCATTAAGAACCTTGTAGCGCCGGCATGGTAATGCATGCCTTTAATCCCAGCACTCCAGAGGAAAAGGCAGCTAGAAACCTGTGAGTTCGAGGTCAGCCTGATCTACAGATCAAGTTCTGTAGACCACCACAGCCAGGGATACACAGAGATACTCTGTCTTGAAAAACCAAACAAACAAACAAGCAAAATAAAATGAAATCAGAGCTTTAGGTGATCCCAGTACTTGGACTATAGAGGAGGAGGATCAGTAGTTTTGGATCATCTTTGGCTACAAGAAAGTTTCAGACAGCCAGGTATGGTGGTACACACCTTTAATCTGCACTCGGGAGGCAGAGGCAGGCGGATCACTGTGAGTTCGAGGCCAGCCTGGTCTACAAAGCGAGTCCAGGACAGCCAGGGCTGTTACACAGAGAAACCCTATCTCGAAAGAAAAAAAGAAAAGAAAGTTTCAGGACAGTTTAAGCTTCAGGAGACCTTTTCTCAAAGTAATTAATTAATTTAACTAATACTTTATTTTTTAATAGTCCACTGGGAGATAGATTTGATAACAAATGGAAAATCCAAAATGCAATCACACTATTTAAAAACTACAAATCGCCAAATCATGGTGGCACACGCCTTTAGTCCCAGCACTTGGGAGGCAGAGGCAGGCAGATCTCTGTGAGTTCTTGGACAGCCTGGTCTACAAAGTGAGTCCAGGACAGCCAGGGCTGTTATAAAGAGAAACCCTGTCTCAAAAAACCAAAAATATAAAAAATTTTAAATTTTTTTAAAATTAAAAACTACAAATCAAACTGGGCATGTTTTATGCAGATTTTTAATCCCAGTACTTGGGAGGCAGAGGCAATCTGAGTCTTAAAAAAGGAAGACAGCTGGGCGTGGTGGGGCACACCTTTCTTTAATCCTAGTACTCAGAAGGCAGAGGCAGGTGGAGCTCTGTGAGTTCAAGGCCAGCCTGGTCTACAAAGTGAGTCCAGGACAGCCAGGACTTGTTACATAGAGAAAACCTGTCTCAAAAAAACAAAAAAAAAAAAAAAAAGGAAGGCAAAACTCTAAAAATCTTTTTTATTTGTTTCATGTACGTTGGTGTTCTGCCTCCATTTATTTTGTCTATGTAAGGATGTCAGATCCTCTGGAACTGGAATTACAGACATTTAAGAACTGCCATGTGGGTACTGGGGATTGAACCATTTGAAAGAGCAACCAGTGCTCTTAACCACTGAGCCATCTGTCCAGCCCTACAAAGATTTTTTTTTTTAAGAAAGCAAAACAAAATAGAAATTTTAAAAATCCACCACGCAGGTGGTCCAAGCTGGAAATCCCCCAGCCATTGTGAGACTAAAACAAGAAGACTATAGGCTTTATAACAAGATTATCTCAAAGAGAAAACCAAAATAAACAAACAAGAGTTTAAATCAGCAAGACAGTGTGGTGTATGCCTTTAATCCTAGCAGAGGCAGGTAGATCTCTGTGAGTTTGAGGCCAGTTTGGTCTACAGAGCTAGTTCCAAGACAGGCAGGGTTAAACACAGGAGCCTTGCCTCAAAAAACAAAAGCAAATAACAACAACAAAGATTTTAAATCAGGCTAGGGAGATGTCTCAGCTGGTAAAGACATTGGGTACTAAGCCAGATGACCTGTGTTCAATCCCCAGGACCTACAAGGTGGAAGGAAAATACTCACTCCTAAAAGTTGCCCTTTGACCTGCACATGTGTTCCATTGTGTGTATGTAAACACAAATGAATAAATGTGATGAACAGAAAGTATTGAAGGTATAAAATTATGAAAGTATAAAATTTTCTTAGGGAAAATTTTAGCATGGATTAAATATTATGTGATACCAACAAAATATCTATAAATATATAGCATATATATAATTCTCTAATAATATATGTGAAACCATTTATATATATTTAGAGATGTATACAAAAAACCTATAGAAAACTGACGTGATAAATTAGATTGTTTTTGTTTTTTTGAGACAGAGTTTCTATGTATAACAGAGCCCTGGCTGTCCTAGACTCACTTTGTAGACCAGGCTGGCCTTGAACTCACAGAGATCCACCTGCCTCTGTCTCCCGAGTGCTGGGATTAAAGGCGTGCGCCACCACACCTGGCCTGATAAATTAGAATGCATACTTTACCAAATTATAAAAGAATTGAAACAGTTGTGGTTAGCACACTGAAATTATAGGGTACTGGGTTGGGGAATAAGGCTAATAGTTTTGTTACCTACTTACATGCACTTCAGATTTGTTCAGATCAGTTCTAAAGGGTCAATTTTTTTTTCAATAATGGGTTATGAATGACCTTTTCTCTACTTCCTGTTTTTCTCTAATTATTTTCCACAAATCTGCCGGTTAAAACCTTTGAAATCAAAGATGTCTTTGACCAAAAAGAAATTTAAAACCAAGATCTAACAAGCTAGTGAGATGTCTTCCTTGTCATGAAACTCTAGTGACTGAAAATCCGTGCTTGTTACGCTTGTTACCCGTGCACACAATGTTCTTCTGGGACAGCACTGCGTCATCAAAAACCTATGCTGTAAATATGGTCAGATGATAAAAACTCAGTTGCCATGAAGGCTTTCAAAGATCCGGAGCCATTTAAACAGTCAGGCGCACGCGCGCGCGCGTACACACACACACACACACACACACACACACACACACACACACACAGCACCTCCTTCCTGTTTCTTAAAAGTTAAGTGGCAAGACACCCTGGTTTTATTTCTAAACTTCCATGCAGTAAGCAGAGAGCAGGGCAGAGTTCTACATACCTCGGTGCTGACTCAGAAAGGAAGGGCTCCACATTCCTTAATTAGCAGAATCAGAAGCACTCCACTTCCGGCGTGAGGTTCCCATTTAGCCCTACACACAGCACGCTCAGCACCCCACAAGTCCATCCATGTACTGGTGGTGGTAAAAAGCCTGGAACATACACAGTGCTGCTTAATTTACTGTGTTCTCTTCTATTCTGTTACACACATTCTCTCGTTCCCAGTGTTTACTGGACAAAGATGTCTGATAATGAGCTTCAAGACTTCATAATGTATGTCTGGAGATCACAGGAAGGAATAAATAAACACTAAATTTGAAAATATAGCTGTCTTGGGCAGGGTGTGGTACTGCAACTCTTTAATCCCGGTACTCCAAAGGCAGAGACATGGGGATTTCTGTGAGTTTGAGGCCAGTCTAGTCTATACCGTGAGTTCCAGGCCAACCAGTGCTACATAGTGAGACCCTGTCAAAGTACAATAAAACATTAACAAAACAGCTTTCTCAGCTATTCACAAATGATTCTAAGCCTGGTGGCCTGAAGTTTCCTTTGTAGTGCCTTTCTTTTGTAGCTGGAATTGTTTATGATCTGCCCTCTTGAGCAAGATTTCCAAGCTAGATTACATGGCCATCCAAGGTGGCACAGTTGATCAGATTTGAAGAGTAGGTGGAAAAGCTATTGCAGCTTAAAGAAAATGTCACATTCTCACAGAACATTTTTTTTTTCCTTGTAAATTCTGGATTTCAACACAGCCACAGTTACTTCAGGAAAAGTTCAGAGGGTTTTGTTACTGTTGTGACTCATTTTCTGTTGTTTTCTGTTTGCTTGCTTGTTTGTCTGTTTGTTTAAAAAGAAAAACAAAACAAAACAAATGGAATTTACTATGTAACCGCAGATGGTAGAACTCATGACAATTCTCCTGCTTCAGCCCCTAAGATAGAATTTCATTCACCCTTGAAAGTGCTACCATTACAAGGAAAGGGCCACCACTCCTGGTCAGAGGATTTTAAGTAATAGAGAATGACCCTAAGCAGACAACCAACAGATTTGATAGGGGTTTATTGGCAAACTGTTTTGAAATTATCATTTTGTACATTGGGGGAGCCCAAAACTGATCCCCAACATACTATGTTCCATGATTTTTTACATAGTATGTTGGGGATACTTTACATGTTTTGTTTGTCTGTTTATTTAGAGACAGGGTTTCCCTCAGGCTGGTCTGAAACTTGTGATCCCTTGCCTCACAGGTTTGTGCTTGCTCAAACTGTGTATTCCTTCTGATAGATTTCTGTTTGTTTTAACTGTAAACAAGACAGAATGACTGGTGCCCATAATCTCCACATTTAAAAGACAGAACCAGGAGGAGGCCAGCCAGGAATACATAGCAAGAACATGTCTTTAAAAAAAAAAAGCACACACACAAACACACACGTCTGGGAAATATTGGAAGATCTTGCCTCAGAACAAAAACATTTTAGGCTGGTTGTGGTGGCACACACCTTTAACCCCAGCAGCAGGTGGGTCGTAGTTCTACACAGTTGGTTTCAAGCTAGAGTCGAGTGGTAAGACTGAGTCTCAAAAGATGAAAATGGGCCGGGCGAGGTGGCCCACGCCTTTAATTCTCGTACTCAGGAGGCAGAGACCTGTGGATCTCTGAGTTCCAGGACAGCCTGCTCTACACGAGTTCCAAGATAGCCAGGGCTATGCAAAGAAACTCTGCCTCAAAACAAACAAAACAAAAAAGGAGAAAAAAAAGCATATATTTGTGTGTGTGTTTTATATATAGATATATGTTACATATGTACTTTAAATATATTTAATTGATTTTATTTTATCTGTTTTTCAATTTTATTGTGAGCCAGGCACAGTGATGCACACCTTTAATCCCACCACTCAGGAGGCAGAGGCAGGCGGATCTCTGTGAGTTCAAGGCCAGCCTGGTCTACAAAGTGAGTCCAGGACAGTCAAGGATACACAGAGAAACCCTATCTACAAAAAGAAAAAGAAAAAAGAAAAGGAAAAAGAACAAAGAAAACCAAAGATTAATAAATAAATAAATAGATGGATGGATGGATGGGTGGATGGATGAATGAATGAATAAATTTATTTTGAGACAGAGTTTCATACTGTAACCCAGAAGGACCTGGAACTCAGCAATTGTCCTGCTTCCCCCTCCCCAGTGCTGGGATTATTGGTGTGAGATTCCATGCCCCTTTGAAATACATTTACTAAAATAAGAATCATATGGGGTTTATCAGACATAATTGTGGAGAGTCAGTGGCCTTGGTGAGTTCGATAGACCTTGAATTAAGGACGTATGTTAGTGGTTGAATGTCAGTTTAGAGGTTCAGGTCCTGGTTCGACCCCCCAACACCAAAATAAATAAATATGTATATAAATGACATGTATAGATAGATGGATGGATGAGTTTTGAAATTTTGATATTAGGGAGTCATGCAAAATATATAATTTGTGCTGGGTGTGTGACACACACCTTTAATCCCAGCAGTCAGAAGGCAGAGGCAGGTGGATCTCTGTGAGTTCAAGACCAGCCTGGTCTACAGAGTGATTCTAGGACAGCCAAAGATACACAAAGAAACCCTGTCTTGAAAAACCTAAAATGAACAAACAAACAAAAACTTAGTTTTCCCTGACTCAATTTTCCTTATAAGACACAATCATGAGCCAAGTATGGTGGCTCATACCAGTATCCCTGCCTTCTGACATGCTCAAAAATTATTCCCCCACTAAATATATTTCTAAAATAAAATATTAAAGGTGATCACCCTTTTAGAAGCATAAGTCACAGACTTGGGTTTTCCCATCACTTACTAGTTTTGTAATCAGACTTATCTGGACTACAGTTGCTGGGGAGGTGACTCAGGATAGAGCAACTGTTTGACATTGGAAGGGCCCTGGGTTAAGATACCAAAAATAAAATTAAAAAATTTACAAATATAGCACATTTTGGGGGCTTAATCCTTAACCAGAGAAGTGAAATCTTCTCTCAACGTGAAAGAAATCCAGATTGAAATGAAAGTGATATAATCAATATTTGGGGGATAATATTCATATCTAACAGAAGTTTTGCTCATCAAAAAAATAACCCCCCCCCCAAAAAAAAAGGTGGCTGTGGGGGCTGGAGAGATAGCTCAGAGGTTAAGGGTGTGGACCGCTCCTGCAGAGGACCAAGGTTTGGTTCTCAGCACCCACATCCTCCAACTCATAACCTCCTGTGACTCTAGTTCCAGAGGAGGGGACACTCTCTCTAGATTCTTTGTGTATCCTTACTCACATATTCACATATAAATACACACACACAATCAAAAGAATAAAAATAAGCTCTTTAAGCACAAAGTTGAGATCTGAATTAACTCTCAGAGTTTGCCTTCTTTGAGCCCTGTGGATTAGAAAACATTTCTTTGGTTTGTTTTATTTTCTAGACAGGGTTTCTTTGTATAGCCCTGGCTGTCTTCAAACTGATTCTGTAGACCAAGCTAGCCTCCAACTCACAGAGATCTGTCTGCTTCTGCATCCTGAGTGCTGGGATTAAAGGCGTGTGCCACCACACTGGCAAATTACAGACAGCTAGGAATTGCCATGTGGTTGCTGGGTTTTGAAACCAGGTCCTTTGGAAGAGCAACCAGTGCTCTTAACTGCTGAGCCATCTCTCTAGCCCCTAGAGAGTATTTTTTTTTTAATGAAGCAGAGTTGAGGATTTTATTAAATTTATTTTAACATAAACCTAAATATGAGGGTTAGGAGAAAAGGGGGCATCAGAAGTGTGAGTACAGGCTCCTCAAAGGAGAGAAGCCAGAAGACAACTTTACCCTACTCTTCATTTTTCTTAAGCTATTAAAAAAACACTGGGAAGCCAAGCATGGTGGTGCATGTCTGTAATCCCAGCACTCATGAGGCAGAGGCAAGTGGATCTATGTGAGTTCGAGGCCAGCCTGGTCTACAAAGCAAGTCCAGGACAGCCAAGTTTCTGTTACACAGAAAAACCCTGTCTTGAAAAACCAAAATAAGTAAGTCAGTAAATAAACAAACCAAAATAAATAAACAAACAAATAAACACGGGGCTTGATGGCACACACCTTTAACTCCAGCACTCCAGAGACAGATGTAGGTGGATCCTGTGAGTTCAAGGACAGCCTGGTCTGCAGAGTGAATCCAGGACAGCCAGGGTTACACAGAGAAACTCTGCCTCAAAAAAAAACAAAAAAAAATTTTTTTTTAATTAAAACATTTTCACGCCTCTCTACATCATTTCCAAGTTATGAAACAGAGCATGTTAACCCATCAGGGAGACACTACAATTTATACCTTTATAAAGCATTTTTGTTTGTTGTTTTCAAGACAGGGTTTCTCTGTGTAACATGTCCTGGAACTCACTTTGTAGACCAAGCTAACCTGAACTCACAGAGATCTGCCTGCCTCTGCCTCCTGGGGACTGGAATTAAAGGTCTGGGTGAGCATGCCATGTTGGCTATGATTCAGAGCTTTGAGACTTTCATGTCCTTAAGTTCTATCTGAAGCACAGCAAAATAATAATAATAAGAATAAGGAATAATAATAAATATAATAATATACAGTTAGAGACTGGGGGTTGCTTGTCTACCATGCACAAAACCCTGGGTTTCTACCCTTAACACCACATACAACAGGCATGGTACCCCAACCTGTAATCCCAGTTCTGGGGACGTGGAAGGAAAAGATACAGAAATTCAAGGTCGCTGTCTGCTTTATAGAGTATTTGAAGCCAGCCTGGGCTACATGAGATCCTGTTCCAGAAATTAATTAATTAGTTAATTCTAAGTTCTAGTGTCTATCTAGGACACAGGGACACTTACCATGGCTGGTAGATTCTGTTCTTGCCATATACAATGAGGGCTGCTCATTGTCCGCTTAGTCACCGAAGACCTCTTAGTAACTTTGTCAGGGTTTGGGTTCAAACGCTGCTCCCTTGCCAGCCTGTGGTGACTGCCGAAGCTGCAGATATTTTCGAGTGGGTTAGATAGCAACCTCGGGCCTCCTGGCTCTGCTGATATTTCTTCACCTATCTTCATTGGTTGGAGTTATTTCATTAGTCACAGACTGGCCGTTTATTGGGAGGTTGTCAATTAGAGCTACGAAGATAACAAATTATTTAAACAAGAACACAAAGCATATATGTATATATGTTCTTTCTTTTGAAGGGGAACCTATGATTTTTTTTTCTGCTCCTTAAGTTTTAGGTGGTTTTCAGAATAGCAATCTGGTGTTTGTGTCTTTCCTGGGACATTCAAAAGTTTAAGCCTTCTGTAAACATTTACATTTCTGACCAGCCAGCAGCACTTAATATCTTCAGCACTTCCTAAGATTAGAAAAAGGAGGAGAAAGCTTAGAGAGAGATTTGGCAAACAAGCTTGTCATAATCTGGCAAGGAAGTGCTGCAGCAGCAGGATCTACATCTGAATTTACTGGAACATTTGAAAGCAATTAAAATGTCTTCTCTGTAAATTTACTATAGTATATTTTAAAGCACACACAAGACATAGAATTGAAAGCTGCCATTACAGTGGAAATGAACTATCAAGCTGATCAGAGATGTTTCCACCACTTGGGGCAGATGGTCTATAATCCATTCTCCATTCTCAGACTTTCTGACTGTCCCCGTAAGAACAGTCAATGTGATGGACCAGGTGATGCAGCCTTTAATCCCAGCAGAGGCAGGCAGATCTCTGTGAGTTCAAGGCTAGCCTGGTCTATATAGTGAGTTCCAGGACAGCCAGAGATACACAGAGAACCCCTGTCTCAAAAAACCAAAAACCAAACCAAACCAAAAACAAACAAAAAACACCACAAGAGTGGTGGGAAAGGTCTGTAATCCCATCGTTCTGAAGGTGAAGACGGGAGAATCAGAAGTTCAAAGTTACCCTCTGGCATATAGCAAGTTGGAGTCTAGCCTAGACTACATCAAACCCTGTCTCAAAATTAGGTAAATAGGGGATGGGGTTATAGCTCACTGGTGAAAGTTCTTGCCCACCATGGATGAAGCCGTTGGTTCAATTTCTAACACGGGAAAAATTAAAATAAAATTCGATTAAGTCCTTTAACATTATGTATGTGTGAGCACACATGTGGACTCATGTGCTACACCCTACATGTCCCTCTCCTTCCACCACGAGGGTCCCGGGGACACAATTCATCTGAGTCCTCAGGAAGCCCTTCATTACTGAGTGAGCCCTGAGACCAGCCCTGCTCCTGCAGAGGTGCAGGCCATTGACCTGTACTATTTGTTTTTAAATAAAGTTTTGTTCTCTCTCTCTCTCCCCCTTTCTTTTTTGTTTTGTTTTTGGGACAGTGTCTCACTATGTAGCCCTGGCTAGACTATAACACTATGTGTAGACCAGGTTGGCCTCAAAGTGACTAAGATCCTCTTGCCTATGCTTTGAATAAAGTTTGTCACTTTGCAAAAACAAACAAATGTATTAAACTAAAAATGTGTTTAAAATTAAATCCATTTCTTCCTGAATAAGTATGGTCCTTGCTCATCCTGGTGTGTCCTTGAACTTCTTCCAACGCACACATGACAATTTCAGCGGCTTTCTTCCCACCTCCGCACCGTCGTTTCCCCCCACCCCCCAACTACCAGCGATTCCGGTTTCCCTTCCCGGGATTAAAGAGCACGAGGTGGAAAGAGAAACGCACGGGGGCGGCTCCCGGGCGTCCTCGCTCCCGCGGGTCCATGTCCGTCCGTCCGTCCGTGTCTGACTGACTTGCAGAAAGATCCGGGGACCCTCTTCTGGTCTCACGCAGGGGCAAAGCCCCCTTCTGGAAGCCGGGTGGGAACAGAATCAGTCCCGACCTAACCCGGCAGTCTCTAGGGACAAAAAGTGTGGTTGTGCAATTTTCTCAGTAAATGACCCGAGGCCAGTGGCTGTTTGCTGGTTACACGGAGACCGTTTTTGGTGTGTTTTGGATTCTCTACACTCAGCACTTAGAGCCTGTGACTGGGTGTCGTCTTAGGCGACAGTATTTTGAGAACATGTGGTGGAAATTGGGATTTTTTTTTTCCTTCTTCTTCCTCCTCCTCTCCCCACCCTTCTTCTGCCTTAAAAACAAGATAAGCCTGTATGCAAATAGAGTCCGGGTAACCTCAGATAGGTTCTCAATTTTATTTACTGAATTAGCATCTTCCTGCGACCCAACTAATTTCTATTTGCATACCTGTAACATTACCAATATTCCATGTCTGAATCACTGGGTTTACAGCCTCAAGGCTGCTTTCAGCCACACTTACAGGGACAATGGGCGTCCTCCGTGTCAGTCTTAGGACTGTTTATGTAGGATTGTTTATATGAAGAGAAACAAAAGAGAAAGATATTTTAAACTTCTTTTGCATTCTTAAAGTTAATATTTCTAGATTAGCAAAGAAAGTAATTGATTTCCTTGTTGCATTTTCATATTCCTGTGTCGTGCCATTTAGTTCTCTTTGGTTCAGCCATATTTAAGGAAGTTTTAAAATTGAAGTGAGGCCTCAGTGGTAGGGTGCTTGCCTAGTTTGCCACAAAGGTAATAATACAAAAAAAATGGAAATGTGTCAAATGATTTAAAGGTAACATTTGAAATAGTTTTATTCATGCAGTTTATACGTTAAAGAAACATGCAGAATGCCATTCCAATGAATGCAGTTTCTCTTCTGTTGAGGTTTAAAACTATTTTCTTGAAGAAAAAGTATACTTTTATATATCGAATAGTTTAAGATGGAAAAACACCCCTCACCCACACTTCTGTAAAGACCCCTGATTAAACTCATTGGGTAATATACAAAATTGAATGGCTGTTTAAATTTAAAAGTAAAAGTAATAGAAGGACATTTTGGAAGATGGGAGAGTGGGGTGGGGAAGAGACAGAGGTGGTAAGGAGTGGGTGAGTAGTACCAAATTATATATATATATACACAAATACATATACATATCTATTTCTGAAAAGGTCATAATGCAACTCGTTATTATGAATAATTAGTATATGCCAATCAAAAAGAAAACTTAGTGAATAACTCTATGACAAGTAAGAAAACCAAATAAATAAAATGGAAAAATCGAACGTAAACGAGAGAACGACACGCTCAAGGCGTTTGCCAGAGAGAACAGGAAGCCTGAGGAGGGAGTGTGTGGCAGTTTATTTCCAACAAGCTGCAATATCAGGTGAATGAACTCCCTCTGGAGGATGTAAACACGCAGACGAGGATGCCTGGCCGATCCAGAAGCTCCTGGATATTTAAAAAGCTTCTCAAAGCCACTTCTTCTCCACCGCCAATTACGGCAACTGTTCTGAAAGGAACCACTGACTCGCTCATGAAATCATCAAGATTTCGAAACCTGCTTACACCATTTTCCTCTCTCTCTCTCTCTCTCTCTCTCTCTCTCTCTCTCTCTCTCTCTCTCTCTCTCTCTCTCTCTCTCTTTCTTACCTCTGCCATAAGCAGACTGTGGCCTAAACCGGGATAGGCTGTACCAGATTTGCTCAGGACTGGGGTGTTTGGGAAGAGTGGGGATGGCTGAGGGGGCGGAGTGTCCTACCAAGGCAAGCTCAGAGCCTCCCCTTACCCTGCTGGTGTGCTATGGAAAGGATTATCGCTACCTCCCCAGGGCCTGTGATTAACTATTTGGCCATACTTCTGGCTACCCTCCAAGTTTCATGTGGAACTGTAAATGGGCGTGGTCCCCAGATAAGGCTGCCCTGTGTTCTTAGGAAGCCTTACATGCAACCCAAGCCCTGCAGAATTTGGTCAGAGATGGGTTACAGATGAAAAATGTATTTGTTTGGCTAGGGAATACTGACTTCTTGATCTGTGTCTCACAAATGCCTGAGCTCAGGCAAGCACATGGTGACCAAAAGAGAGACAACAAATGTTTGTGTCAGGAATGTGAGAGAGCTGGTTTTTAGCTTGAAAACAACTTCATCCTGTCTTTTTTCTTAAGGGGAAGACTGTTTTGGAAAGTTAATTTTAAATATTTATTTATTTATTTGTCTGTTTGTTTATTTATTTTTTTATTTGAGATGAGCTGACATGGAAGCCCAGGCTGCCAACTATAATTTGCTTTGTAGCTGAGGCAGGCTTTGACTACTGATCCTCTACATTCACCTCTTGAATTACAGGTGCACCATCCACCACCATTGGGGGTTTATGTAATGCTGGAGAGTAGAGCCCAGGGTTTCATACATGCTGAGCAAGCATCCTACCAACTAAGTTATATCCATACATTATTATTTATATATTTTGCTTTTTTTTTTGGTTTTTCGAGACAGGGTTTCTCTGTGTATCCTTGGCTGTCCTGGACTCACTTTGTAGACCAGGCTGGCCTAGAACTCATAAAGATCTGCCTGCCTCTGCCTCCCAAATTCCAGGATTAAAGGTGTGCACCACCACCGGCCAGCATATATTTTGCTTTTTAAGACAGCATCTCTCTATGTAATCCTGACTTCCCAGAACTTGCTATGTAGACCAAGTTGGCCTCAGACTCACAGAGATCCTCCTGCCTCTGCCTGTGGTGTGCTGGGATTAAAGGAATGCACCACTACTCTTGGTGGATTATTTTAATTTTATGTGTGTTTTGTCTTCATTCACTACGCACATTCTTGGTGCCTGGGGAGGCCAGAGGGCATCAGAACTCTGGAAATGGAATTATAGATAGTTGTGAGCTGACATATGCGTGTGGGGAACACAACCCAGGTGCCAGGTTCTCATTTGTTCTTAGAACATAATTTTAGGCCAGACATGATGGCATGAACCTCTAATTCCAGCAATGGGTGGATAGAGGTGGATGGATCTCTGAGTTTCCAGGCCAGCCAGGGAGACCTTGTCTAAAACAAAACCAAAGAAAACCTGATCATGTAACTTTAGGTAAGGAGTGGAGAGATGGCTCAGCAGTTAAGAACACTGGCTGTTCTTCCAAAGGACCCGGGTTCAAATCCCAGCACCCACATGGCAGTTCACAGCTGTCTGTAAGGGCCAGGTATGGTGGCACACACCTTTAATCCCAGCACTCGGTAGGCAGAGGCAAGGTGGATCTCTGGGAGTTCAAGGCCAGCCTGGTCTACACAGTGAGTTCCAGGACAGGATACACAGAGAGGCCCTGTCTTGAAAAACCAAAAAATAAAATAGATAAAAAATAGCTTTAGGTAAAATCAATGGGGGGGGGGGGATCAGCAAACATGAACAGCAGACGTTTCTGAGTAGTTGGTACTGGAAGCTTCCTATAGCTCATCTTTACCAAGGACTGTGGAATTCCTGCCTGGAATGGCACCTTCTGTTTGCATTGGAGTGTCAAAAGGATTTCACAAGTAACTTCAAGGCCCAGAGGGGAGGAGAATGTCCCAAGTGACAGATTGACAAACTGGCTCAGAAGAGGAAAAAAAAAAATCAGCCATATAGGATTCCTGGTCGAATTTCCCCCAAAATTTATATATTCTTAACTGAAAGGGGAGAACCGGGAATTTGTTTGTCCTGCTTTCCTATGAAACCTGTGTTTGTAACTTCTAGAATCCACAAGGAAGGTTTCTGGCAGTTTCTTCTCTCTCCCTTCAAACTTCCTGTTCCTGGGCTCTCTCTTCTCTATCCTCTCTCTCTCTCTCTCTCTCTCTCTCTCTCTCTCTCTCTCTCTCTCTCTCCCTCCCTCCCTTACAACACACAGATTACCTGTAAGAGAAGGAAGTGGTCTAAAGTATGGGTTTTCTGTGAAATGGCTTCCTCTTTCTTTTTTCTCCCAGAGTGCATTCTGATATTATTTTATCCCAGCTCCTCCCCCTCCCAATCCTCTCTCTAGTCCACCCTTGTCATCCCCAAACATCTTATTAATGAGCCCCCCACTGAGTTTTAATTTCCCTTGTGTGGGCAGCTGTGTGATTTCACATTTTTAACAATGATGTAAGAATGTGGATATTTTTTCTATCATTTAGGGAGAAACTTGTTATTTTTTAAAATCTTAGTCATTTGTCTAGTAATCCATTCAGTGGATTATACTGACACCATGGGAAACACACTGTGGAGTTTGATGACAAACTGGGACTAATGCTGAGGGTGACAATTAGAATAGGGAAGTCTATCTCAAGAGAGCCTATAAAATACCTGGGAGGCTGGACATTTCTGTTGTGATTTTACAATCTCAACAGAAGGAGGAAGGCTGTGTGGGGAGGAATTCTGCTCTATTACTCAGTAAAAGTCCCTGTGACTTGCTCTCCTGTGGGCTGGGCTGTGCTGGGCAGAGTCAGCCTTTTCATCTCCCCATGGCATTCTATCAGTTCTGGCCCAATTTCATTTTCAAACCATGTAAAAGAAAACTCTGTTCTCTGGTCCATGATGCTTCTATGAGGTGTTGAAACCCTCTCTGTGGTGCTGAGTCCCATTTGCAGAACATTTTGGGGGGAAAAGAGGATTGTCAGCCACCACTGCATGGGGAGGTAAATGTCTTAGGTGCACTTTTCATTCCTGGCGCCACCTTCTGAGCTTTCCCTGTTTTCTTTTAGATAATCCTACACTGTGAGACAGAAAACTATGAATGTCCTCATTCACAGGTGGGGAGGATCAGAGGCACAGAGATGGCAACTGACATGCCCGGTATCACATGGCTTAAGCTTTGCTGCATGAAGCCATTCGTTCAGTGATGATACCAGGCTGCAGCTGCCATTCAAACCTTGTCTCAGGGGCAGAATCAACCAATCTTTCTCCCTTCCTGTCTTTTTCTTTCCCTTTCCCCCAATCTCACCCTAATGTATAAGGAAGTCAGGAAGTGTTAACACTAAAATAAACTGAACAGGGATTGAACTCACCTGAAGGGAACCTTCTCTCTCTCTTTTTTGTTTTTTTGTGACAGGGTTTCTTTGTGTAGCCCTGGCTGTCCTGGACTCACTCTGTAGACCAGGCTGGCCTTGAACTCACTGGGATTAAAAGTGAGTACCACCACACCTGGCAATTATAGACAGCTGTGAACTGCCATGTGGGTGGTGGGATTTGAACCTGGGTCCTTTGGAAGAGCAGCCAATGCTCTTAACCTCTGAGCCATCTCTCCAGCCCTCTTTTTCTTTTTTAATCTAGTAATGTTGAAGCCATGCGCTACTTGTATCACACATTCACCAATGCTCACTAGCAAGTTCAGGTCAGCGGAAGAGAAGCTGTAATTCCTATATTAAGAAACAGCACACCAGGACAGCCAGAGCTGTTACACAGAGAAACCCTGTCTTGAAAAAGGCCACAGAGGGCCAGCAAGATGGCTGGGGCAATGGGGAGATTGACTGGACACTTGCCTGACCTTAAATTTCATCCCTAGAACCTACACAATGGAAGAAGGGAACTGACTACCCACGTTATCCCTTGCCCCCGCACACTGAGACGGCGCATGAGCAATTCACTCACATGCATAGTAAATACGCTTTTTTTTTTTTTTTTTTTTTTTTTTTTAGGACAAGGTTTCTCTGTGTGGCCCTGGCCATCATGGACTCACTCTACAGACCAGGCTGGGCTTGAACTCACAGAGATCCACCTGCCCCTACCTCCCAAACGTTGGAATTATAGGCATGTGCCACCCACCTGGCAGTAAATAAGTTTTTACTAAATGTAAAGTATGTGTTTGTTTGAGACAAGGACTTTCTGTCCATAATCCTGGTTGTCTGGGAGCTCTCACTATGTAGAGCAGGCTGGCCCTGAATTCACGGAGACCTTCATGCCTCTTCCTTCCAAACGCTGGGATTTAAAGGCGTGTGCCACCACACCTAGCTGTAAAATATATGTTTTTAAAGCAGCAATAACCAAACAAAATAGAAACAAAACCAACCAAAAATAAAAACAAAACAACAAAAACTCTAGCCTTAACATTTGGAGGAATATTTCTCTTAACTGCAGATTCTACTCACTCAACCACAAGTAAAAAGCTTTTCTTCGGGATGGGGGGAGGCTAGGGGGCTGGAGAGCTGACTAACTCAGTGGTTAAGAGCACTGGCTACTCTTGTAGAGGACCCAAGTTTGATGCTTAGCCGCGGCGCGTGGTGTCTCACAACCGCCTGTAGCTTTAGTCCAACCCCAGGCACGTGGTCCAGAGACATATATATACATTCAGGCAAAATGCATATACAGAAAAATAACTAAATAGTGCTTACAAGTTTTGTTTCATTTTTATATATATTTTAAATAGTCTATTCACATGCACATGTAAATATTTCTCATAAGTTTTCAATATACAAGAAATGCTCTTCAATCTCTAAATATCCACAATATGGTGAATATGCTAATTGTTCTGAGATGAAGTTGGAGGCTAACCAACTAAGCTGCCAGCAGATTGGCATCTCATTTTTCATGGAGATTTTACAAGCCTCCAGTGTTCTCATTCTGAATCCACGTAATTGTTCCTGGTGGACACAGAACAGGAGGAACCCCAGATCTACACATGAGCGCACACGCACGCGCACACACACACACACACACACACACACACACACACACACACACACAC
>CAJQZJ010032083.1:5911045-5943353 GCA_907164525.1 Lophiomys imhausi
CACACACACACACACACACACACACACACACACACACACACACACACACACAGAGACTTGATAATGTTCCGGAAACTTCTTATTCTGGGCCAAATCTTCACGACACTATCGCTTCTCTTCTGGCGATTTATCCCCCACAGCTTCTGAAGAGGAAAAGTGAGCAGCAAACGGTTCACTTCTATACAGACACACGCTTTCCTCCTGTTCTTTTAAATCTTTTATTTTGTTTTTGTTGTTCTGTGGTTTGGAATAAACCCATGGCCTCAGGTCGTTGTTGAAGCTCTATCACTAAGCCACACCCCCAGCTTTCTTTGTCTAGAATTCCTCACAATTTTTTTTTTCTTTCTTTCCTTGAGACAGGGTCTCCTGTGTAGCCTGACTGGCTTTGAATTCACCAGGCTGGGCTCAGACTCACAGTCTGCCCCCTGAGGGCTGTGATTAAAAATATGCACCCTATGTTTTAAAAAGCAATGTGAAATAACAGTGCAAATGATGATTTAAATTTTTTCCCTCAGATTTATTTATTTTGTGTTTATATGTGTGACTGTTTTCCCTATATGTATGTACACACACTATATGCATGCCTGGTGTCCTTGGAAGTCAGAAGTGGGCATCAGATTCCCTGGAACTGGAGTTATAAATGCTGAAAATTAGCTGGGCGTGGTGGTGTACGCCTTTAGTCCCAGCACTTGGGAGGCTGAAACAGGTGGATTTCTTTGAGTTCAAGGCTACCCTGGTCTACAAAGTGAGTCCAGGACAGCCGGGACTACACAGAGGTAACCCTGTCTTGGAAAAACAAACAAACAAACAAACAAAAAAATGCTGAAAATTGAACCCAGATCTCTTCAAGAGCAACAAGTACTCAACCACTTGCCAGCCCACCTGTATGATAATTTTAAATATTTTAAATAAATCAATTAATTTTGGGGGAGGGGTGCTCTTTTTTGTTGGTTTGTTTGCTTGTTTTGGTTTTTGAGACAGGGTTTCTATGTGTTGTCCTGGAACTCACAGAGATCCACCTGCCACTGTGTTCCCAGTGCTGGGATTGAAAGTGTGTGCCACCCCAAGTGTCATGCTTTTGGGGGCGGGCATATGAAGGTCAGAGGTCAATTTTGGTTGTTGGTTCCCTCTGTCTACCTTTATGTCGATACCAAGCATCAACTCAGGTCATTTGGCTTCCAGGGCCATCTCTCCTGCTCAGTATAACTAAAAAATTGGTTTTTTAGCCGGGCGGTGGTGGCGCACGCCTTTAATCCCAGCACTTGGGAGGCAGAGGCAGGTGGATCTTTGTGAGTTCAAGGCCAGCCTGGTCTACAAAGCGAGTCCAGGACAGCCAGAGATATTCAGAGAAACCCTGTCTCGAAAAACCAAAAAAAAAAAAAAAAAGTTGGTTTTTTTTGGGGGGGGGGCAGGCATGGTGGCACATACCTTTAATCCCAGTACTTTGGAGACAGGTTTCTGTGAGTTCCAGGCCAGTCTGGCCTACAACATGGTAAGACCCTGTTTCAAAAAAAAAAGAAAGAAAGAAAGAAAGGAGGGACAGAGGGAGGGAGGGACGGAGGGAGAGAGGAAGGGAAGGAAGGAAGGAAAGAAAGAAAGAAAAAGAAAAATGAAAGAAAAAGGAAAAGGCTCTGTGTGTGTGTGTATACATGTCTTTAATCCCAGCACTCGGGAAGCAGAGGCAGGCAGGTCTCTGTGAGTTCAAGGCTAGCTTGGTCTACAAAGTAAGTCCAGGACAGCCATGGATACACAGGGAAATCCTGCCTTGAAACCCCCCCCCCCAAAAAAAAAGAAAGAAAGAGAGAGAGAGAAGGGCTGGAGAGATGGCTCAGTGCTTAAGAGCACTGGCCGTTCTTCCAGGTTCAATTCTCAGCACCCACATGGCAGTTCGCAATTGTCTGTAAATTCTAGTTTCAATTAACCCAATACCCTCTTACAGATAAAACACCAATGCACATGAAAGTGAAATAAATTATTTTAAGAAAAAAGGAAAAGGAAAAAGAAAGAAAAACATTTCTGGGGAGAGCAAGCAAGATGCACAGATGTAAATTAATATATAATTAAAAAACAAGATTTTTTTTTTTAATGTGTGTGAGTGTTTTTCCTGCATTTATATCTGTGCACCATGTCCCTGGAGACATACTGGAGGAGGCCAGAAGAGGGAGTTGAATTTCCTGGACCTGGAGTTAGAGACGGTTGTGGGCTACTACCTGAGTTCTAGAACCAAACCTGGGTCCTCTGAAGAACAGCCAGTGCTCTTAACTGCTGAGCCATCTCTCCAACCCGCAACCAGTGAACTTAACTGTGGAGCCATCTCTCTCATCTCTTTTCCTTTTTTGAAACTGAGCCTCATGTAACTTAGACTAGCTTTGAATTCACTAAGTAGCCGAAGATAGCCTTGAACTCCTGAACCTCTTGACTCCCAAATAGTGAAATTACAGATGTGTGTCACCATGTCTAACTTAAAATGTTTAGTATCCTTCTATGAAGGACAGAGCTCACAAAACAAAGTATCTAAGGACCCAAGGGTGGGGATGTGTCCCTTGGTACCGTTAACTTTTATAAATGGTCTTCAAGACCCTGGGAATTTAGATAAAGGTAGAAGGGGCTGGCCAGGTGTGGTGGGGCTAGACTTTTGGTCTACAGAGTGAGTCCAAGACAGCCAAAGATACAGAGAGAAATCCTGTCTCGAAAAACAAACAAACAAAACAGTTATTACACAGAAAAGGGGGGGGGGGACACATATACATGGAGTTAAGACCTCCAGGGGGATTAGAAGCCAGCTGTATTAAGGATAAAGCAGAGTGGGGCAAGCTGGGAGGAAGTAGACCAAGGAAGAGTTTTCTAAGCAAGGGGAACAGAGTCCCGGCAAAGACCCTGGCTAAGGTGGAGCATGAGACTTCAGAGAACTAAATGAAGACCAAAAAAAAAAAAAAAAAAAAAAAGATTTAAAAAGGCCGGGGCCGGCTTCCGGGTAGACAGAGCGCGCGATGGGGCGGAGGGTGGGCGTCGCGGAGCAGCGGTGGCCAGGGGCGCGGGCGCCCAGCGCTGCAGTCGCCGGGTCTGCGGGAGCCCGGCCGGGGCGCGGAGCGAGCCGGCGGCGATTGCTAACCGGCGACCGCTCACTGGCACGTCGGCCGAGGCCCCTGGCTCGGCGTCGGCTGCGGCAGAATGCCTGAAGTCCCCTAAGCCCTCGGGTGTGGAGCCTGGCTCCCCCGCGCACAGTCTGAAGCCCCTGACCCCGAACAGCAAGAGCGTGGTCGGCCGGGGCGCTGCACCTCGCCGCGCACCCTCACCGGGTTGGGACACCGTGCTCAAGGCCGTGTTCAGCGGCCGCGTGGAGGTGCTCACAAACGCCGGTTGGGTGCTGATTGACCCGAGTGGCCGGTCACTTTTGGTACAATCCTCAACTACCCTGCGGACCGGTCGGTGCCACCGCATGAGAGTGCCAGAGAACTTGGGGAGCTGCCAGGTGAAGCAAGATACCTACCGTGGTGCAGGGCTTGGTTGAAGCTTGTCAGCTGGCGCTGCGGGGTCTTTCTTTATTGTTCTACCTGGCCTGCAATTTGCTGGGTAGTCCAGACGGGCCTCAAACCCCCAGAGATCTGCTTCTTCTACCTCCTGAGTACAGCTTCCACCTTACTGTCTCACTGAAACTGGAATTCACTAGCTTGGCTAGGCTTTCTGGCCAGTGAGCTCAAGAGGCTTGCTTGCTCCACTTCCTCAGCGATGGGATTACGATGTATATCATGGGCTTTTTACGTGGATGCTAGGAATCTGAACTCCTGTCCTCATGATTGTATGACAAGTACTTTATTGTCTGAACCAATTCTCCAGCCCCAATACCTATTATTTTTACAGCAGTTTTATCAACTATTGAAATTTAGGAAATGGATCAACAGAAAAATAAAGCATTCGGTTTTTTTTTTTTTACAAAATAAATAAATAAATAATAAAAAAGTAAAACACCAAGACAGGTGGATGAGGAGAAAGAAGCAGAAGCCCTCAGCAGACAGGGAAGAAATGGGTCTGGCTCTGCCTTTTTGGGGGGGGGGGGGGGTGGGGTTTTTTCTTTTTTTTTTTTTTTGGTTTTCCGAGACAGGGTTTCTCTGTATAACAGCTCTGGCTGTCCTGGACTCACTTTGTAGACCAGGCTGGCCTCGAACTCACAGAGATCTGCCTGCCTCTGCCTCCCAAGTGCTGGGATTAAAGGCGTGCGCCACCACCGCCCGGCGGTTTTTGCTTTTTAAATGTGGTGGTGGATGCCTTTAATCCCAGCACTTGGGAGGCAGAGGCAGGAGGATCTCTGTGAGTTCGAGGCCAGCCTGGTCTACAAAGTGAGTCCAGGACAGCCAGGACTACACAGAGAAATCCTGTCTCGAAAGACCAAAATAAATAAATAAATAAAAATAAAAAGTTTTTTCCTGATTCCTAGCTTTCTTCCAGAAGGACACTAATCTTTCAGATGTTAGGTATTTCATCTTATTGCAAAAGGTATATCAGTACTATTTTTGGAGATTATTACTACTACTAATTCTTATTATATCGTGTTTTTCTTCTTTTTCTTGAATGTGTGTATGCAGATGTTTGTATGTGTGTGTACAAGTGTGAGTGCGTGTGTATATTTATAAGTGTGTATGCCCATGTGTGTTGAGCTCAAAGGTCAACCTTAGTTATTTATCTTTCTTAAGGAACTGTACCCCCTTTGTTTGTTTGTTTGTTTGTTTTTTTTGCGAGAAAGGTTTCTCTGTGTAGCCCTGGCTGACCTGGACTCACTTTGTAGACCAGGCTGGCCTCGAACTCGTAAAGCTCCACCTGCCTCTGCCTCCCAAGTGCCGGGATTAAAGGCGTGTGCCACCACCGCCTGGCTCCCTTATTTTTGAGACAGGGTCTCTCACTGGCCTGGAGCTCATTGAATAGGCCAGACTGACGCGTTTATGTATGTGCTCCAACTCACACGTCTGTCTGTCTGTCTGACTGTCTATATTCTAGGGATCTGAACTCAGATCCTCATGCTTGCAACCGAGTCATCTCCCTAGCTTGCTGGTTTCTTGTTTGTTTTGAAACTGTCCTAAACTGGAGGCAGCCCTTTTGCTTCATTCAGCCTATTAAGTGCTAGAATTACAGGTTTGAGGTACCATGTCTGTCTGTCTGTCTTTCCTTCTTTATCTGAGGTAGACTTTCACTGTGTAACCCAAGCTTTTTGCCATTGTCATACCAGCCTTCCACATGCTGGGATTCCAGAATTGTCCGATTGCACTCAGCTCCTACCTACCTACCTATCTATCTATCTACCTATCTATCTACCTACCTACCTACCTACCTACCTACCTACCTACAGGGTTTCACTGTGTAGTCCTGGCTGTCCTGGAACACACCATGTAGACCAGATGGCCTCAAACTCAAAGAGATCTGCCTGCCTCGACCTCTTGAGTGCTGGCATGAAAGAAGTGTGCCACCACATCTGATCTGTTAATTTTGTTTGTTTTTTCAAGATACGGTTTATCTGTATAGCATTGATTGTCCTGGAACTCACTCTGTAGACCAGGCTGGCCTCGAACTCACAGAGGTCTGTCTGCCTCTGCCCCTTCCTCTGCCTCCCGAGTGCTGGGATTAAAGGCCTGTGCCACCACTGCCCAGCTCAGTTAATTATTACTATATATAGTATATAGGTATTCTGTCTGCATGTGCACCTGGATTCTAGAAAAGGGAATCCGATCGCATTATAGATGGTTATGAGCCACCATGTGGTTGCTGGGAATTGAACTGAGGACCTTTGAAAGAACAACCAGTGCTCTTAACCGCTGAGCAATCTCTGCAGCCCTGTTAATTTTTTTTTTTTTTTTTGGGTTTTTCGAGACAGGGTTTCTCTGAATATCTCTGGCTGTCCTGGACTCACTTTTTAGACCAGGCTGGCCTCGAACTCACAAAGATCCGCCTGCCTCTGCCTCCCAAGTGCTGGGATTAAAGGCGTGCGCCACCACCGCCCGGCTCTGTTAGTTATTTTTTAAATGTCTGTAATCATTTTCTTCTTTGCTCACTTATTTGCTAGGTTTTAGGAATGATCTATGAAAAGAAGAAAATATTCAATGTTTGTGCATATGTACCAAAGCAACTTTTGTGCCCATAGTTTCCTTGGTCTTTTGTTTTGTTTGTTATTTTATTTTTTTGTATTTTTGAGACAGGAATTGTCTGTGTAACAGCTCTGGCTGTCCTAGACTCACTTTGTAGACCAGGCTGTTTTTTTTATTTTTTTATTTTTTATTTAATTTAATTTAATTTAATTTTATTTTATTTTGGTTTTTCGAGACAGGGTTTCTCTGTGTAACAGCCCTGGCTGTCCTAGACTCGCTTTGTAGACCAGGCTGGCCTCGAACTCACAGAGATCCGCCTGCCTCTGCCTCCCGAGTGCTGGGGTTAAAGGCGTGCGCCACCACGCCTGGCTATTTTTTATTTTTAAGGTAGGATCTCAGCCAGCTGGGGTGGCAGAGGCAGGCAGGTCTCTGTGAGTTCGAGGCCAGCCTGGTCTACAAATTGAGTCCAGGACAGCCCGTACTGTTATACAGAGAAACCTTGTCTTGAAAAACCAAAAAAAAAAAAAAGGACAGGCTCTCAGATAACCCAGCTTGACCTTGAACTCACTATGAAGCCAGAGGATGACTTAGAACTTCTGAGTTTCCTGTCCTTACCTCTTTGAGTAATGGGGTTACAGACATGAACCACACCTGATGTATGGGGTGCTAGGATCAAGCCAGAGGCTCTACCAACTGAGGTACATCTCCAGCCCCTTATTGGTCTTCTTGGATCCCTAGCTTTGATGTGAGGCTGATCATTTGTATTGGCTAGTCTTGGTTGTCACTGTGTTTGGATTGAGAAATATCAAAGACTATGGCATCACACCTCTGAAGGGTGTGATGTCGGTGGTCTGATTTGATGAATGCTCTAATCCTCAAGGATATTCATCTGAAACAGTTATCCAGAGGCTGTCACATGCCTCCCCACACACGAACCTGCTAGGACCAGAGCAAACACATCCTTCCTCTCAAGCTGTTTCTGTCAAGCATTTTGTCCTAATGTGGGAAAACAGAAATTAACACAATCGTGTTGTCGCCACTGGCACTATAATTTGGAAGATTCTCAAAAGCCTTCTCAAAGTTATTTACTTGTTTAGTGTGTGAGTAGGGGTGGGCAGAGGGCAGAGGGAGGGAGACAGAGCATGTGGCATGTGATGGTTGGAGGACAAGTTTTGGGAGTGTGCCTTTACCAAATGAACCATTTCACTTGCTTCAGACTTTCAAATGAGTCTATATACATAAAGAGAACTCCCTACCCTTTTCTAAGATAGTGTTAGTCTCACCTCTAGCTCCTGAATGCTGGAATTAAAGGTATAGACCACCTTTAATCGAGTGTTAACTTTTCTTTTTAAAATTCTTGTTCATTTATTTTATATTTGAATGTTTTTTTGTTGTTGTTGTTGTTGTTTTGTTTTGTTTTTTCGAGACAGGGTTTCTCTGTGTAACAGCCCTGGCTGTCCTGGACTCGCTTTGTAGACCAGGCTGGCCTTGAACTCACAGTGATCCGCCTGCCTCTGTCTCCCAAATGGTGGGATTAAAGGTGTGCGCCACCATGCCCGGTTTGCTTATGAGTGTTTTGCTTGGATGTACATCTATAAACCTTGTATGTGCCTGGTACCTGCAGAGGCCAGAAGAAGGAATCAAGACTCCTGGGTTTGGAGTTACAGTGAGCTGTGAGCTGCCATTTGGGTTCTGGGGACTGAACCCAGATCTTCTAGAAGAGCAGCCAGTGTTTTTAACTTCTGATCCATCTCTTCAGCTGGGCTTCTTTCCTAAGAGAAATTGGTGTCTTGATTTCTTTTCATGTTGCTGTGATAAAATATCCTGGCAAGGGCAAATCAAGGGACAAAGGTGTGGTAGAAGTTAAGTCTTTTTAGTGAAATTAGTAGGCAGTTCAGATTAGCATCTGGCAGCACATAAGGAAGAGCTTGGCATTCCTTTGGTTTACTGATATGGACAATAAGCCAGTTGTGGCCGGACGATGTGCCGTGTTGAAGGGGCATGGCTAAGAAACTGTGCAAGCCACACAGATGACGTGAGACAGTTATGTGAGACATCCAGAGAAATCTCATGGACCCTTGAGATGGCCACGTATCATGAGATAATTCTTTTTTTTTTTTTTTAAATAATTTTTTTTTTGTTAGATTTATTTATTATGTATACAGTGTTCTGTCTGCAGGTATATCTGCAGGCCAGAAGAGGGCACCAGATTTCATTATGGATGGTTGTGAGCCACCATGTGGTTGCTGGGAATTGAACTCATGACCTCTGGAAGAGCAGCCAGTGCTCTTAACCGCTGAGCCATCTCTCCAGCCCCCTCTCTGCCCGGATAGATCGGGCAAATAAGTACTTTATTTTTTTTTTCAAGTTACATCTCAGTCGCAAACCCTTCCCTATTCCCCCTTCTTGTCCCACCCTTCCACCCTCTCCCCCCGCCAACAGCTTCTCTTTTCATTCCAACAAATGGTTCTTTCTCTTATAACAGTAAATTCTATACAAAACAGCAGAATTAAATATGCCACATTTATGAGAGTTAAATGGCCCGGTGTACCTTCCCAATGTCCAGTTCATACATATTTGGCCCCTGACTTTAACCTTCTACCTTCTAACCATCTCCATGAGTTTAAAGTTCTATAACTGACTTAGTTTTCATACTAACTTGCATCACTATTATAACCATCTTCTTAGATCTAGAACGCCCTCTTGATTCCTAAACAACTCAAAATTTAGCTATGAGACTCAAGCTGTCTATTCTTCAACCACCTCAGAGAGCTGAGAAGGATAAATATATCTGATTGTATAGGAAGTGCAGGGCCTGCAGCTTCCAATACTAAGAAATGACAAACCAGTGAGATAATTCTATGCATAAGATGAGAATTCCACAAGGTCTCCCTCTTTCTCCTGCCGTCACCCACTGAGAGGTCTCACGGGAGAGGCACACAGCAAGGTACGCCATTGACAGAATTTAGACTATTATAGCCTAAAGCAAAGGCCTGGGATAAGACTTACTGAGAGAGAGCTCGTTAAAGACGTCATGTTGGGGCCCAGAGCGCCAGAAAAGTGAGCGAGGCAAACAAAGTTTGGAAGCCGCTTGGAGAGGCCTTTGGCTGTGAGGTTTAGTCAGGCCAAGGAGACCGTTAGAGGCAAATCAGCTGATGAACAAAGCCGGCCTCAGTTTGGAGGCTGGGATAGACTGACTTTATAAACTGGCCCAATTTGGTGGTGGAAATAAACTGGCATTGTGAACTTGCAAAGTAAAGCCCAATGAACACTAAGCTTTGAAAGGGACTGCTGCCATAAACTAAGCTATCCTGAACAGACCTACGCTAAGAATATTAATATCCTTTTAAGAAAGTTAAAATAGCTGGGCATGATGGTGCACGCCTTTAATCCAAGCACTAGGGAGGCAGAGGCAGGTGGATCTCTGTGAGTTCAAGGCTAGCCTGGTCTACAAAGTGAGTCCAGGACAGCCAGGTATACACAGAGAAACCTTGTCTCGAAAACCAAAAAAAAACAAAAACAAAAACAAGAAAGTTAAAACAGTGTTAGTTAAGTGTTTTTAGATAGGTATTAGAGTGTTCTTTGGTATTAGGGTACTCTTAGATTATAGGTTTTAGATTATAGGATTTAGATATTTTATAGAGATTTGTTAAATATTAATAAATATAAATGTTGATAAATAAAAACATTCTGTTACACAAAGGATTTATTCCAGCTCACAGCTCAATAGTACAATCATAGATGGGAAGTCTAGGAGGCAGGAGCTTGAGTCAGCTGGTCACAAGGTACCCACAGAGGACAATGAACACATGCTGATTTCTCTAAACAGTCCTCAGTTCCTGCCGAGGGAATAGCGCCACCCGTGGTTGAGGAGGGTCTTAGCTAATCAAAACAGTCCTTCCTTACAGGCCTCAAGGCACGCCTAAGGCAAATAGTCCCTTCCACATCTGCCTACAAGCTGTCTCTGCTATGATTCCAAATCTCCCCCAGCTGAAGTTGACACTATCACATTGGGACAACATGTCCTAGCTATGAGTTTTGTAAAAGCATTACTCTCTATTGTCTTAGAGCCATTGTGATGGCAAATAATGACAGTCACCTGGGAAACAAACCTCTGGGCACACCTGTGAGGGAGTTGCTATGCATGAATATTAATGGAAGAATAGCCACCCTACATGATAGGGTTGTCATCCTCCCATGGGCTGAGATGTAGGAATGGATAAAAAGAAACAAAACTGAGGACCAGCATTCATCTCTCTCTCTGCTTCCTGACTCTTCCTCCCCCCCTCCCCCCCAGACAAGGTTTCTCTGTGTAGCACTGGCTTTCCTTAAACTCACTTCATAGACAGGCTGGCTTTGAACTCACAGAGATCCACAGGTGTGCAGCACCACACCTGGGCATTATGAATAGCTGTGAACTGTCATGTGGGTGCTGGCATTTGAACCCATGTCTTTTGGAAGAGCAGCCAGTGCTCTTAACCACTGAGCTGTCTCTCCAGACCCTGCTTCCTGACTCGATGCCGTGCAATTGGCTGCCTTGACTTCTGTTTTGGTGGACTGTACCCCTTAAACTGTGAGCCAAGATAAATACTTCCTTCCTTAAGTTTCTTGTGTTGGGGATTCCATCACAACAGTGAGAAAATCTGGTGTGCGCAGAGTCCTGAGTTCCATCCCAAGGAGTGCACAAACTGGTCTCAGTGGTGTGTTCCTATAATCCAGCTCTCAGAAATGGGGGGGGGGGGCATCCTGGGTCAGAGGGCTAGAGGTCCTCTCCAAAAGCAAGCAAGTGAAAGCTGTAATGACACTTTTATCTTTTTTCTTTGTAAGTTTTTTGAGACAGGGTCTTCTCTGTGTTAAAAGCCCTGGCTGTCCTGGAACTCACTCTGTAGACCAGGCTGGCCTCGAACTCACAGAGATCCACCTGCCTCTACCTCCTGAGTGCTGGGATTAAAAGCATGGGCCACTATGCCCAGCAACACTTTTATCTTCTCTAATGGTGATCTTCCATTTATAAATATCAGCATGGGGCTGGGGCTGTAGAGATGGCTCAGCAGTTAAGAGCATTATCTGTTATTCCAGAGGATGGAGATCAGTTCCCATCACCCACTGAAGGCAGCTCACAATTGCCAGTTACTCCTACTTGAGGAGATCTGATGCTCTCTTCTGGCTTCCCCTGGCACTTACACTCACATGTACATACCCACATTTGGACACACACATACACACAATTTTAAAATATTCGAATAAATCTTTAAAGAAATACCAGGGCTAGAGAGATAGCTCAGTGGTTAAGTACACTGGATGCTATTCCAGATCACCCAGGTTTAATTCCCAGAAGCCACTGGGGGGATCACAATTCATATGTAACTATGCTTAACTGCTGAGACATCCCCACAGATGCCTTTGTTTTTGTGGCAAGGTCTCATGTAGCCCAGGGTAGTCTCAAACTCAGTACGTAGCTGAGGATGACTCTGAACTCCTGATCCACCCACCTCTGACTTCTAAATGTTAGGATTATACGGGTATGTTGCCAAGCCTAGTTTTTATGTGGGGCTTCACACCTCCCCCTTACATTATTGTTGTTCTTTGTCTGCTACTGTGAATCTAAAGTAGGGCCTCCCACATGGTAGGCAAGGATTACTACTCAACTGAATCCCTAGTGAGAACCCCCTCCCCCTCCCCCAGCTCCTCCTCCCACTGTGTGTGTGTGTGTGTGTGTGTGTGTATGTGTGTGTGTGTGTGTGTATGTGTGTGTGTGTGTGTGTGTTTCTTTCCCTCCCTTCCTTCCTTTACTTTTGAGTCAAGGTCTTAATAAATATCCCTGGCTAACCTAGAACTCACTAGGTAGACCAGACTGGCTTAGAACTTGCAGGAGCTGGAAAGATGGCTCATAAGTTAATTAAGAACATTGGTTGTTTTGCCAGAGGTCCTGAGTACAGTTCTCCAACTCCACAGGATCCATCACCTTCTGGTCTCTTCCAAGTCTGTGTATTCACACAGACACACAAACAAAAATAAAAAAAAAAATCTTTAAAAACAGGACTTAATAGCTATCCTTCTTATTTATACTGGCATTTAACAATGTATAAGAATATACCTTCTTATATTCTTCTGTTTATACTGGTGCCAGATAGAAATAAAATCTAGGCCCTCCAAACATGCTAGGCAAGCATACTACTAACTCACCTAAGCCCCCAGCCCCTTTGCTGTTTTCTTTCTTTTTTCTCTTTTGCTTTTTTTTGGGTGGGGGCGGGGGTGGGGGCGGTTCAAGACAGTGTTTCTCTGTGTAAGAAGCCCTGGTTGTCCTGGACTCGATTTGTAGAGCAGACCAGATCAGACTGGCCTTGAACTCACAGAGCTCTGTCTTCCTTTGCCTCCTGAGTGCTGGGATTAAAGGCTTGCACAACCAGGCCAGCTCCCATTGCTGTTTTCTATAGCTCCACCAAGAATGGCTTTATGGCCAGGTGCCTTTAATCCCAGCACTCGGGAGGCAGAGGCAGATGAAACTGCAATTTAATTAATTATTGTATTTATTAGTAAATATAAACTGTAAGATTAGGCCGGCGGAATATCCGGCAGCTTGGCAGAGGAGCGGGCAGCCTGGCCCGTGTACCTTTACCAGTTGCCTGATTTATCCTGGGGAAAGAGCCCCGGGACCAAGGGTGGACTACACCACCTGTAACCTAAACTCTGTTAATTAATATAAATTGTTATATTAGGCCAGTAGAATTACCAGCAGCATGGTAATTCTGGAAGTCCAACAGCCTGGGACTGCTAGAAGCTGCTACAGTCCTTTCCCCAATAGTTAAATAGACTAAGACCTTTTAATGTTTTAACGCTCATCCCTTAGCTGGGCAGACTCTCAATTAGCTATCAAATTAATCTGAATCACCTAATCCCAAACTACCATGTGCCTGTGATTACCTTCCAGAGTTCTCAAGATGACTGTCTCCTTCTGTGTCCCAGTGGAGAGGGAATCTCTGTGTGTGCTCAGGTTTCCTGTCTAATCTCAGGAGTCCCGCCTTCCTATACTCTTTCTACCCAGCTAATTGGCCATAAGCGACTTTTATTAACCAATCAAGAGAATGCCTCAGAAGGGGCGGTAACCAGATCTCAGCACTGAATGCAGCCTATCAGAAGTAATGATATTAGACCTTCCCTCAACATGCAGATGGATCTCTGTGAGTTTGAGACCAGCCTGGTCCACAGAGTGAGTTCCAGGACAGCCAGGAGTACATAGAGAAATCCTGCCTGGAAAAATCAAAGCAAATAAATAAATAGCAGTAAAAAGGATTGGCTTTATGTGTTATAATTGAGAAAAAAAATGAAAGGAAAACTAACTTTACATATTGTAAGGTTCCATTAGTATCCAAACAATAACTTATGTTAAAACAACTACATTGGTTCTGAATTTACTTATTTTCTCCACTTGATTTTGCCATCACAGACCTGCCACAAAAAAAAAAAAAGAAAGAAAAAGAAAAACTTCTCCATTGTCCTGGAATTTAAATAACATGTTGCTTTGCTGGGGGGTCTTTTATGGGGAAAAGGCAGTATCTCCTGTCCTAGGCTGACCTTGAACCCACTAAGTAGTAGAGGATGGCCTTGAACTCCCGACCCTCCTGCCTCTTACTCCCAAGTGCTGGATTACAAGCATGCGCCATCAGTGCAGGTTTGTATGTTGCTGGATTTCCTGCATTTGAGGCAAGCACTCCACAAACTGAGCTGACTGCCAGCCCCTGATTCAGGTCTTCGGTTTTTGTTTTTGCAGTATTAGAGGTGAACCAAGGGCCTTGTACATTCTAGGCAAGCACTCTACTGAAGCCATAGCTTCAAATTCTTCATTGCTTTTTGAATTTTTTTTTCCTTCAAGAGCCCTGGCTGTCTTGGACTTGCTTTGTAGACCAGGCTGGCCTCAAACTCACAGAGATCCACCTGCCTCAGCCTCCTGAGTGCTGGGATTAAAGGCGTGTGCCACCCTGCCTGGTGATTTTTGAACTTTTATTTATTATTATTTGCTTGTTTGTTTTTGAGACAGGGTCTCCACAGGAAGCCTGTGATGGCCTCCAACTTGTTTTCCACTTTCTGCCTCTGTGCTGGGATTAGAGGTATGTGCCACCTCCAACAATTGTGTGTGTGTGTTTATTTTGAGACGGGGTCTCACTATGTCACTATGTGGTTGCCTTGGAACTTTCCATCCTCCTGCTTCTACCCCCTGACTGTTGTTGACTTTTAATGCATTTTGTTATCCCAAAGGAAACTCTCAGATCACACAGACACTTACAACACATGAAATGCTTCAACAACTGACAAACCTCAGACTTCCTGTCTTTCTATCTAGTGTTTCTGTAACTTGCCCTTCCTCTTTCCCCTTCTTTAACTTGCTAATGCTCTCTGGGGCCAATGCTCTATCTGCAGCAGTTTCTAGGTAGATCAGCCCATCAGGATAGTCTTTACTATGTTCAATGTAGTTTCAACAGTACAGCAAGCTATTCAAAACAGACCTACAGGGGTTTCCAAAGATACTGGCATTTTACTCTGATGGTAGAACACCCCCAAGAATGTAACCTGTGATACACCAGGGCCAGCATTTCCAGCTTCTCTGCAGCCCTTGCTCAGTAATTGCCTTAGTTACTTTTCTATTGCTGGGATAAAACACCATGATCAAAAACAACTTGGGGAGGAAATAGATTAGTTCATTCTTTTTTTTTTTTTTTTCGTTTTTCGAGACAGGGTTTCTCTGTGTAGCCCTGGCTGTCCTGGACTCACTTTGTAGACCAGGCTGGCCTCGAACTCACAGTGATCCGCCTGCCTCTGCCTCCCAAGTGCTGGGATTAAAGGCGTGCGCCACCACGCCCGGCCGATTAGTTCATTCTTAAGCTCTCACTCCATCACAGAAGGAAGTCAGGATAGGAACTCACACAGGGTGGGAATCTGGAAGCAGGAGCTGATGTAGAGGCCATGGAGGGGTGCTGCTTACTGGCATGTTCCCCATGGCTTGCTCAGTCTTTTTTTTTTTTTTTTTTTTTATAGAGCTCTGGCCACGGATTTGCCCACAAGCCAATCTGATAGGGGCATTTTTTTTCTTTTTTTCAGTTGAGGTCCCTTCTTCTCAGATGATTTTTGCTTGCAACAAGCTGACATGAAACTAGCCAGCATAGTCATGGGCTACTGTGAAACTACACTCCTCACAACTCACAGATTTTGAAGGAATTTCTTCCTTCAAAAGGAATTCTACCATAATATGTTAGAAAAAGCAAACAAAACTTATTTATTTTCCTTATGAAGATTTACTTGGGGCTGGAGCGATGGCTCAGTGGTGAAGAGAACTTGTTGCTCTTCAGAGGACGTAGGTTTGATTCCCAGCACCCACATGGCACTCACAACCACCTGTAAAACCAGTTCCAGGGGATCCTCTGCCTACTACTGACCCCCTCAGGCACTGCATAAATGTGGTGCACATACATACATGTAGGAAAAATACTCATGCACACACACACACACACACACACACACACACACACACACACACAAATAAACTGACGCCAGGCATGGTGGCACATGCCTTTAATCCCAGCACTCGGGAGGCAGAGGCATGTGGATCTCTGCTTTCAAGGCCAGCCTGGTCTATAGAGTGAGTCCAGGATAGCAATGGATGCACAGAGAAACCCTGTCTTGGAAAAACAAGCAAGCAAGCAAGCAAGCAAACAAACAAACCTAGGTATAGTAGTACATATCTTTAATCCCAGTACTTGGGAGGTAGAGGCAAGGGGGATCTCTGTGAGTATGAGGTCAACCTGGTCTACATAGTGAGTTCCAGGACAGCCATGGCTTTGTAGAGAGACTATAATAATAATAATAATAAATCTAAAAATTTATAAAAGATGTATTTATTATTTTTATTTTATATGTATGGGTGTCTTGTCTGGACATATGTTTCTGTCTGGTGTTCATGGAGGGCTGAAGAGGGCATAGGATCCCCTGGTCCTGGAGTTAAGATGGTTGTAAGCTACCATGTGGGTGGTGGGAATTGAACCCCAATCCTTTGCAAGAACAGCAAATTCTTGCAGAACTGCTGAGCCAACTCTCCAGTCCCCAAAACACATTTCTTTGAAATGCAGTTTTTTTTAGGATTGTCTTTTCCTTGTGTGGTCTACTGCTATTACACCCTTAGGAATCCTGCTTTATTATTTTCAATTTTTTTTATTTTTTCGAGACAGGGTTTCTCTGTGTAATAGGCTTGGCTGAACTGGACTCAATCTGTAGACCAGGCTGGCCTTGAACTCAAAGAGATCTGCCTTCCTCTGCCTCCCAAGTGCTAGGATTAAAGGCATGCCCCACCATGCCCGGCAATTACAGACAGCTGCGAACTGTCATGTGGGTGCTGGGATTTGAAACAGGGTTTTGGAAGAACAGCCAGTGCTCTTAACTGCTGAGCCACCTCTCCAGCCCTATTATTTTCAATTTGTTTGTTTGTTTGTTTATTTTTGAGGCAGGGCTTCTCTGTATATCTCTGGCAGTCCTGGACTCCCTTTGTAGACCAGGCTGGCCTTAAACTCACAGAAATCTGCCTGCTTCTGCCTCCTGAGTACTAGAATTAAAAGTGTGTGCCACCACGCCTGACAATTTTTTTTTTTAAGAGCACATTTCTTATGCAATTTGTTTTGCCTTTCTGGAATGAGGAACCTGTTGTATGGACAGTGTTGTTAAAATCTAAACTTGTCCCAGGCCTTGAGATAATCATCCGGAGTGTGGGAGGAAGTGACTCATCATTGTCCTGCAACCGAAAGAAAGTGTTATTCACTGAGTTACCTGCACACAGCAACTCGATGGGGCCTCCCCACCTGGTGTCCTGGCCACTAATGTCCTCATCTGGGCTATTCTGTTATCTGTTATGCTTGCTCTAAACAAGGAGCTGGGAGCTCCATTTCTACTATGTACGTACATACGTGTGTATTATGTATGTATGTATGCATGCTGTGTGCGTGTGTGTGCACACCTGCACATGCCACAGCTGGTCGGTGGATGCCAGGGAATAACTTTCCGGAGTCAGCTCTTACCTTCCATCTCATGCAATCTCTGTTTCTGCTGCTCCTTCACTGACCACTCCGGGCTAGCTAGTCATTGAGATTCTGGGCCCTTCTCTTGTCTCCACCAAGTGTCTACCATAAGAGTGTTGGAACTACTGATACATCTGTCTTTTTGTGGGTTTAGGGAATCACACTCAGGGGGTCAGGCGCACATAGCTGACATTTTAGTCAGTGAACACTCTCTGAGACAGGGACTTATGTAGCTGACCTCAATGCCCAACAAGGGTAGCTTGAACTTTATTGAGAAAAAGAGGAAAAGGATGAAGTTCTGGTTTCAGGATTCGGTTGAAAAGGTCATGGCGGAGGTGATATTCCCGGACACCATTTTATGGTTGTTAAAGTAGCCAACATGTTTCTTTTGGCACTGCATAAAGGTAAGAAGGAAAACCAAAGTCACACACTTTGATGATGGAAATACAGCAATAAATTTTCATATTCTAAAACAAACAAACAAAATAATGAATTGAGGGCTGGAGAGATGGCTCAGCAGACAAGAGCACTGGCTGCTTTTGGCAGAGGACCTGGGTCTGGTTCCCAGAACCCACAATGGGTGGCTCACAACAGTCTGTAAGTAACTCTGGTTCTGTGGGGATCTAATGGCCTTTTCTGACTTCGTTTGGCACCTACATGCATAATAGAAATAACAGATGTGGTGACCAACAGCTCCCCACATAGCTAATTTGGGTTATCCTGGAGGTGGTCCACACTGTGTCAGCACTTCCCTTTGGCACAGATGGAGCAGAAACACCCACTTAGATATGGTCCTGTCTCTTTCTTGTGTACACTTTTTTTTTTTTCAGGAGGAAGATCTTTTTTGTTTGTTTATTTTTGACTTTTGAGATAAGGTTTCTCTGTGTAACAGCCCTGGCTGTCCTGGACTCACTTTGTAGACCAGGCTGGCCTTGAACTCACAGAGTTCCACCTGCCTCTGCCTCCCGAGTGCTACAGGAGGCAGATCTTAATGGATATTGAATAAACTAGTAAATTCTGTATCTATGGAGTCTGAACCTAATTCCCAAACCATACAAGACACAGTCGATTGACTGACAAGCCTTTAACTGGGCAGGACCTGAAAGGGACAGGAATTGAGCCTTCCTTCTGTTTCTCAACCACTCTCTTTTCCAAATGTTTCTTGTACTTCAATGGTATTTTAACTCTGTTCCTACCTTAGGGGGAAGAGGCTCAGTTTTTGTTTGTGTTTGTGTTTTGTTTTGTTTTTTTTCCAAGACAGGCTTTCTCTGTGTAACAGCCGTAACAGCCCTGGCTGTTCTGGACTCGTTTTTTTTTTTTTTTTTTTCCTAAAGATTTATTTATTATGTATACAGTGTTCTGTCTGCAGGTATATCTGCAGGCCAGAAGAGTGCACCAGATTTCATTATGGATGGCTGTGAGCCACCATGTGGTTGCTGGGAATTGAACTCATGACCTCTGGAAGAGAAGCCAGTGCTCTTAACCGCTGAGCCATCTCTCCAGCCCCTGGACTCGTTTTATAGACCAGGCTGATCATGAACTCACAGAGATCCATCTGCCTCTGTGCTGGGATTAAAGGCACGTGCCACCTTGCTTGGCTTTTGTTTTCTTTTCAAGATTTGTTTTTATTTTTATCTGTCTGTGTGTGGGTATGTGCACATGAGTGCAGATAACCAAAGAGGCCAGAAGAGGGCATCAATTCCTCTGGAGCTGAAGTTATAGGCAGTTGTGAGCTGCCTAACTTAGGTGCTGGGAACCAAACTCTGGGCCTCTGAAGACCAGCACGTGCCCTTACAAACTGAGCCTTGGCTCCTTGCTTGTGTACTTTTTTTTTTGATTTTTCGAGACAGGGTTTCTCTGTGTAGCCCTGGCTGTCCTGGACTCACTTTGTAGACCAGGCTGGCCTCGAACTCACAAAGATCCGCCTGCCTCTGCCTCCCAAGTGCTGGGATTAAAGGCGTGCGCCACCACTGCCCGGCTTGCTTGTGTACTTTTAATCCTGCTCATTTCCATGTCTGTGTTCAACATGCAAGACATCTGGATGGGATGGGGGAATGGGAGAAGCACACCCCACGTACAACCGATGACGGGCACTTATCCTTTTACCTCCTTTAACCTGATCAAACGACTTTAGCTCGTCTTTGACAATGGAGCCTGTATAAGACTGTGTTCTCAGTGTGACTTATCTGAACTACAGGCGTCTTTGGATGATTTTTAAAATGTATGTTTTTGTTAATTAGAATATTTAAAACAGGATCTCATGTAACTGGAGATGGTCTAGAACTCAATATGTGGCCCAGGCTGACTTGAATTTGTGATCTTCCTGCTTCTGTCTCTAAGTACTGGCACGACAGGCTTGCTCCACCTCCTCCAGCTCGGTAGGGATTCTTTGAACCAGTCTGGTCTATATAAGAGGTTCCAGATCATCCAGGGCTGTTAGAGCAAAGAGAAAAAAAAAAGCAAACAAAGAAACAGAAATCTAACAGCAACAACAAAACAAACCAGCCAAATGTGGTGGCACATGCCTTTAATCCCAGGACTTAGAAGGTGACACAGAGGCAGGCAGATCCCTGAGTTTAAGGTCAGTCTTGTATACAGAGTGAGTTCCAGGATAGCCAGGGTTACATGGAGAAAACATGTCTCAAAAAACCAAAGAGCTGGGTGGTGGTGGGGCATGCCTTTAATCCCAATACTTGGGAGGCAGAGGCAGGTGGATCTCTAATTTCGAAGCTAGCCTGGTTTACCCAGCAATTTCCAGCATAGCCACTGCTACACAGAGAAACCTGTCACAAAAAACCAAACCAAAACAAAACAAAAAACCTAAATAAAAGAAAAAAAACTAAAAGCAAGGAGGAAGGAAAAAGATTAGATTTTTTTTATATCAGGATCTCACTGAGTATGCCACCATAAGTGGCAAAAAAGTTGATTCTATGGTCAGCTGATGTTCAGAAGCTAGAAAGACAGCTCAGCAGGTAAGAGCATTTGCTGCTTTTTCAGAGGACCTAGGTTCGAATCCTAGAAACCACATGCGGCTCCCAAACATCCATCCATAGCTCTAGTTCCAGGGGATTCAATACCTTCTTCTGACTTCCTCATGCTTGCAGGGTGTGTGTGTGTGTGTGTGTGTGTGTGTGTGTGTGTGTGTACATGCAGGGGAAACCCTCATACACATAAAATAAAATCTGAAAATCTTAAAAAAAAAAAAAAAAAAAAAAAGCTGAGCCAGTGGGGATTGCTGCTCCTCAAGTAACTTGGGCTTGTGGTGAAAGCCGGGACTTCTGCTTTTCCTGTGTAAGGACGGAAGGGAGAGGGACCCCACGCGGCGTCTTCTGACTTCCACATGCACGCTGTGGCATGCACACCGTCTCCTGCATATGCACACAATAATGACTTTTTAAAAAATTCACAAAGAAGCTGTCCATTAAAAAAAGGAAACTTTATTATTTCCGGGAATTTGCTAACAGGATGGCTTGAGCAGACACAAGCTATTTTCCTGCTCCCGTGGAGTTAATTTTTGTTCTTTCTCTTTTCTTAGGAGTTAATTTTTTACAGTCATCATCTTTAGTTACATGAGTTGGTTTGCCCCCCAGTGTTAGTTCTGGGTGGCAGGGAAATCGCTATCTAAATTACCCTATGAACATAGCATAGACCGGATCAGTGAAGCATGTACCCCATCATCTCTAACATTTGCTAAATACTCTTCATGCAGCCTTCCGGTGGAGTTCTTTGGAAAGAAGAAGGGCAAGGGCGCACACCTTCCCTGCTGAATTAAGAGTAGGCCTCCTTTTTTAAAAAATGCATTTTAGTGGCTGCATACAGGTGCAACTTCAGCTCCTTTACCAAAAGAGAGACAATGCACTCTTGAATCTCCTCTTTGTTCAGAGCAGAAAACTGTCAGGGCTGGGCCAAAGAGAAGAGTTTTTTTCTAAATATAGCAATGTCATCTGACCCTCGCTGGTCTTTGTACTCAGAGGGCTTAGGTATTAGGCACATGGCTTCCAGGCCAGAGCGTGTAATTCCTCTAGGGGAGAGGAGACAGTTGGCCATAGCAGATCTAAATGCCAGGGCTTGTGTATGTCCTTTTTGATCTGAGGAAACAGACTAGAATATTGTTGAGGCAGTCCCACATGATAGCTTGTCATTCTGGTAAACTTTTCCACTGAGCACAGGAAACACAGTTCTTCCTATCCTTTGTGTGTGTATATGTGTGTGTGCATGTGTGTGTATGTGTAACTGTGTATGTGTGTGCGTGTGTGTGTGTGAGTGTGTGTGTGTGTGTGTGTGTGTCTGTGTGTCTGTGTGTCTGTGTGTAGAGCCCAGGGCAAGTTCTCAGTGGCTGAGGCCAGGTTGATTTTTATATCCCATTGCATAGCAGTCAATATTTAAGACTCTAGACACAGATTTTCTTCCATGATCTTGTTATTTTTGTTTTGTTTTCTGAGACAGGGTTTCTGTGTAGCCCTGGCTGTATTGGAACTCACTCAGTAGACCAGGCTGGCTTCAAACTCAGAGATCCACCTGCCTGTGCCTCCAAGTGCTGGGAATAAAGGTGTGCCTCTTCTCCTTTTAGAAACAGGATCTCTTAGCCAGGCATGGTAGCACAAACTTTTAATCCCAGCACTCAGGAGGCAGATAGAGGCAGGCGGATTTGTGTGAGTTCAAGGCAAGCCTCGTCTCCAAAGCAATTTTCAGGACAGCCAGTACTGTTAAAAAGAGAAACCCTGTCTCAAAAACACCAAAACTCATCAATAACAACACCACCAAAATACAAGACCTGCCTCTGCCTCTGCAGTGCTGGGATTAAAGATCTGAAACTTCATGCTCAGGATGTTTTCTTCCACATTTAAAGTACACGTACATGTCTATCTGTGAGTATGTGTACATGAACAACCTCAGGGGACCAGAGGCAATGGATACAATGGAGCTGGACTTACAGGCAGCTGTGAGTCACTCCATGTGGGTGGTAGGAACCATCTTCCCAAGCTCTGGGATTACAAGATGTGTACCAGCACTTCCTGTTTTTATGTGTTGCTGGAGATATAACCCCACGGCTTTTTGCATTCTGGGCAAGCAGGCCATCAGCTACACACTAGCCCTCCCTCCTGCTTGCTTCTTTAGCTGTGAGGCCTCACACTGAGGATAATTCAATCTCCTCACTATCAGGGTTATCAGGAGTACGCACCACAGATCCATTTCCATTCCCTGCAGTTAATCTGTGTGTGTGTGTGTGTGTTTTAAATACTCTTTTTTTTTTTTTTTGGTTTTTTGAGACAGGGTTTCTCTGTGTAGCCATGGCTGTCCTGGACTCACTTTGTAGACCAGGCTGGCCTCGAACTCGCAAAGATCCGCCTGCCTCCTACCCCTAAGTGCTGGGATTAAAGGCGTGCGCCACCACTGCCTGGCTTAAATACTCTTTATAGAAGTTGGGCAGATGACTCTGCAGGTAAAAGCATTTGCCTCCAAGCCTGACCTCCTGAGCTCAATCACTGGGATCCACATGGTGAAAAGAGAGAATCAACCCCTGCCAATTGTCTTCTGACCCTCCACACTTGCATCATGGCATATGCAATAAATGTAATTAGAAAGAGAGAAAAGCTCTTCACAGGAAAAAAAAGTGCTTCTACCTTTCATCTTTATTTTTAAAGAGCATTTTGAGGTTTCAGAATTTGTAGGACAAATAAAAGATGAAGTAAACAGAAATCCTTCTAAGAGCCTTTCTATTTTGCCAGAGGTAGATCTTTCCAGCCAAGTAAGGGCTTGCCAGACCTGGCTAGGATCTCAGTCTCCAATGTAAGATGCACAAGGCGCAGGGTATGGGGAGGGGCGGGGCCAGCTGATATTGAAAATGAGGGAAGGCCCGCCTAGGGTGTGTTCCCAGCCTTGTTCACAGTATTGCACATTCACCCGAGGAAATTTTTACATTTGCTCTCTGATCCCTGGAGGAGGGGGAGAAGGAAGGGAGTGGGGACGAAAAGAGGGGTAGGAAGGATAAAATAGTAGTGTCACACCCTTCACAGAAGAAAATAGAAGCATCAGCAGGCTACTGAAACATCAATTTAAAAGCATCAATAAGTAATGGAGCCAGACATACAGAAAACTGGGGACCAGAACTGACTCTGGTTTTAGGATTTGGATGTCGCTGCTTGGGACTTACTCTGCAGCTTCCCTGGTGTCTCTGGACAAGATCTGATGGTGAATGGTATCTGTTGATTAGTTCTGAACACTCTTTCTAAAATCCGTTTTTCCCCCTCAGAAATATTTTAATACAGTCTGAATTTCTTTTTTTTTTTTTTTGGTTTTTCGAGACAGGGTTTCTCTGTGTAACAGCTCTGGCTGTCCTGGTCTCACTTTTGTAGACCAGGCTGGCCTCGAACTCACAGAGATCCACCTGCCTCTGCCTCCCAAGTGCTGGAATTAAAGGCGTGCGCCACCACCGCCCAGCCTGAATTTCTTTTTTTTTATTTATTTTTTATTTCTTTTTTTTTTTTTTTTTTGGTTTTTCGAGACAGGGTTTCTCTGTGTATCCTTGGCTGTCCTGGACTCACTTTGTAGACCAGGCTGGCCTCGAACTCACAAAGATCCGCCTGCCTCTGCCTCCCAAGTGCTGGGATTAAAGGCGTGCGCCACCACTGCCCGGCTATTTTTTATTTCTTCAAGTTACATCTCAATCACAATCTCCTCCTACTCCCCCCTTCAGTCCCACCCTCCCACCCTCTTTCCCCTCAACCCTGAATTTCTTCTTACAATTAGAATGTATTTCTATATTGTTATATACTTAGGGTTATTCCTAAGATATGTATTCTTTCTTCTTCTATTCATTTATTTATTTATTTATACAATTTTCACAGTGTTGCGATGGGACCCAGTGTTTTATTTTTATTTATTTGTTTGTTTTCAGACAGGGTTTCTCTGTGTAGCCCTGGCTGTCCTGGACTCACTTTGTAGTGACCATTTGAACTTGCCTGCCTCTGCCTCCTAAGTGCTGGGATTAAAGGCGTGTGCCACCACATGTGGCAATTACAGACAGCTGTGAACTGCCATGTGGGTTCTGGGATTTGAACCTGGGTCCTTTGGAAGAACAGTCAGTGCTCTTAGCATCTGTCCAGCCCCAAGGGACTCAGTGTTTTATGCTCACTAAACACGTGGTTCACCCAGCGCTACATTCTGAGCTCCCACATTATGTCCTGTAGTTGTGTGTTGCTTTAGTTTTGTTTTTGAATCAGGGTCTCTCTTTGTTACTCAGGGTAGCTTATTTCTCTCTCTCTCTCTCTTTTTTCAAAACATGGTTTCTCTGTGTAGTCTTGACTGTCCTGGACTCGCTTTGTAGACCAGGTTAGCCTTGAATTCACAGACATCTGTCTATGTAAACCAGGCTAGCTTTGATTTCATAGACATCTGCCTGCCTCTGCCTCCTGAGTGCTGGGATTAAAGGCGTTTGCCAACTCCAGGCAGTTACCTGGACAGCTGTGAACCACCATGTGGGTGCTAGGATTTGAACCAGGGTCCTTTGGAAGAGCAGTCAGTGCTCTTAACCTCTGAGCCATCTCTCCAGCCTCTTAACTCTTGACACTTCTGCCTCGTTGCTGGGATTGTATGTGTCCGTCATCCAGACAGGTTTCACCTTTGGCTAAGAGAAAAAACCCTCCTCCCAATTTAACTATGCTATGTTTTAATTCACTTGTGCACCAGAAACATACACATGGCAATGTAACAGATGATCAAGCACTTCTAAATTCCTAACGTCACAAAACTATAATGTTTTCCAAGAAGGCTTTGTGTACCCCCTCTCTTCAAAACTACCCTCCTGAGGCTGAATTTAAACCTGGGGCTGGTGCCTGTGACCTTTGCTTTTGCTGTTTCGGAGTGTCCCTTGCCAAATGATAAATCATAACTCTTTCAACTTCCCCAGAGGTTTAACACAAAGAGCAAAGTCCACCAGAGTTCCGTGGCTCTGTGAAATCACACTAAAGGAGAGCACACCCCAAACACCCATTCTCAGAGCAGTGAGAATGAAAAGGCGATTTCTTCCCCTGGGAGCACTGAGGGAGGGTGTCAGGCCAAGGGCAGCCTTGGGCAGACACCGGGTCATGATTACAGGGGTTGCCTGGCTTCTTTAGGTTTTACCCTTAATTGCAGAACTGAGGCTGGGTGAGTGTTAGGTGATGAAGCAGTAGTTAGTGTTTCAAAGTTAAGGAAGAGGTGGATGCATTTTCAAAGCTTGTCCTTAAAAGACATCTGCTACTAGAATCGCATCTTCCTCCTCTAAGATCTCTCTCAAGAGAATTTTGTGATTTACTTTATAAAGCATACATCAGAAAGGAAATGGCCCCCCAAATAAAACTGCTTATGAAGTACTCCCACCCACTCAGAGACTTTTTTTTCTTTAGACAGGGTCTCACTCTGTAGCTCAGGTTGTCTTAGAAGTCCCTATGTGGCCCAGGCTGGCCTTGAACCCCAAATGCAACTACCTTAGTTTCCTGAAAACTGGAATCACAAGCATTTAGGTTCCATCTCCCTCCGCTTTGAAGCAAACTCTCCCTGTATACCCCAGGCTAGCCTCAAACTCACCCTTGCCTCTGCCTCCAGGAGACTGTACCCTCTAACTTCTCCCCACTTTTGGGAAACTGGACATTGAGGCTCCAGGTCGCTCAGGAGCATGGTCCCCCCATAATACATTGTATTTAGGAGAATACTTCAAACAAACCCCATGTTTTCTATTACTGGGTCTCATCCCTTCCTCTGCATTGTTCCCCCTTTCCTAGGTAAACCCTTTTGGAGAAAGAAGACACATGGAGGTTTTTTTTTTCTTTTCATCCCACTAATTTCGTAGGATTCTAGTAATTTTTGTTTTATCTTAGGTATGCAGGATTTTAAATTTCCAGAAATATTTAGCTCCTTTTTTTTTCTTTATATAGTCAATGGGAAGAAGAAAACAACAACAACAAAACCCAAAACAACAACAATAACAAACTCAACACTACCAACAAAAATAACCACCCACATGTAATAGGAAGTAAACACTTGGCCTTAGACCCAGTTAAAAAGCATTTGAACTCAGTTGGGTGTGGTGCCTCGTGCCTATAATCCCAGTACTCCAGAGGCTTGAGGGCAAAGTGTCCATGCAAGTTCAAAGCCAGCCTGGTGTACAAAGCAAGTTCCCAGGCTGTCCTGGCCTGGATAGTGACACCCTGTCTCTAGAAACAAACAAAGCCATTTGGTCTCATAGAAACTATTTAAACTTGAATCCCTTAAACTTTCTAGAGTTTCTGTAGAACATTCTTTCTATTTGGCTTAGGGGTATAACTCAGTGGCTAGTAGAGCACATGCTAGAGGGCCTGGGTTTGGTCTCCAGCATTGCAAAAACAGAATCAAAGGAAACACATGAAGAACTTCTTTTTTTTGGTTTTTCGAGACAGGGTTTCTCTGAATATCTCTGGCTGTCCTGGACTCGCTTTGTAGACCAGGCTGGCCTCGAACTCACAAAGATCCGCCTGCCTCTGCCTCCCAAGTGCTGGGATTAAAGGCGTGCACCACCACCGCCCGGCGAAGAACTTCTTAGTGTGTAATATTTTCATTGATGTAGGTTTATAATATAGACACAAACATGTACACACACACGTATACGTGTGTCTATATTATACATATAAACATACATGTCACACATGTCAGGGAATACACATATACATATAAACACATATCTACATATAAACAGATGCACATAGAGATGCACTCATACACATATGCATATTCACATACACACATGAACATAATGCATGTAATGTTTATATGTTTTAATAGACATATCCAGGGAAGTTATAAAGAAAGCTGACTTGGAATCTGACACATTAAAAGCACCATGACTTTGAGTGGGAAACTATACAATTTTGTTGATTCCAGCTCTTTAATTACGTAAGAAGATCCTTTGGGGCTGGAGAAGCTGTTTGGTTTGTCCAGGGACTGTTGTGACTTCCCCTCTGGATATGCTGTATAATTTTGTACTTAACCTTAAGGGCTTCTGTGTCCTCATCAGTAAAACAGGCTCTCAGGGAACCCGGGATGGGATCTGAAGGCAGTGAAATGTGCAGGCTTATGAAAACTTAAGGTTTGGAGCAAAGAAAAAGAACTCAGGAATGCCAGAGCCTGGTGGAGACTCAAACTTGTGACCTGTGGATTAGTGTGTTTGGGCTCTAGAAAGTTTTTAAGTGTCTTTCACCATAAGGCTAAGCTATGGGAAGTGGGGTTTCCTTCCCCAGGGGCTCTGCACATTTTTCATCAGCCCCCTAATCTCAGGAGAATCCTATCTGAACCTCTTCCTTCCACGCAAGTGATAGCAGACACTACCCCATCCCCAACTGCCAGAACCACACTTCCTGCCTCCTCCAGCCTCCTCGGCTCCACTTTCCATAGTTCTGGGCTTTGCCAGAATGCGGCTGTTGTACTTTTTGGAATTTCCTCTCCACTACTTATCATTTCAGGCTGTGCTTGCGTTAATGATTTATCCAGCAAGGGTTATTAAAATTGACTGCAGTCTCTGAAGAAAGGATAGTTTGTCAAACCTACGTCTTAAGACTAATTGGATACATTTTGCATGAATTGTGATTAATGCAAGGTAATTTCAGAGGATGGTTTCTGCTAATTAATAAATCAATCACATTTGACTTATCTTCCAAGAGCGAACTTTACAAGCGTATTACAAACGCATTACAAACCTGCTCAGAACCTGAGTCCCCAACACAGGTCAGTGGTTTGAGGTAGTTTTTAAGGAAGCAGATGGCTTGAGCAATATTTTAATTCAGAAGCAGTTGCCTAATGTGGGTCTTCTTTAAAAAAAAAAAAAAGCCCAAGAAAGGAAACTAAAATACAGCCTGATGTTCCAACACATTCTTGCTTCTTGTTTGGTTTTACATTTACAACAAAGCTCTTGTTCTTAGGCAAGCTTGGGAAAGGTTGGAGAGCGTCACACCAGCAACAGAATAAAGGGAACAAATGAAAGCTACAGATTGCCCGAAACAAAAAGAATTAAAAACTGACCCATGGGATGAGAGGATGGCTCAGAAGGTGCGTGGCGCCAAGCCCAAGGACCTGGTTTGGCCCTCAGGACCTCACATTGTGGAATTGAAACCTACAAGTTGTCCTCTGCCCTCCACACCTCCACAGTGGCACCCAGAAGCCAGCTTCGCTGAAGTCAAGGGCAAATTAATTAAACACATCCCTATTGAATAAGGAGTATTTTCAGTTTCCTTCTTCGAGTATTATGAAAGCATCGTCAGGAAGGAACAGGTATTTAATGAATGTCCAAAATACAAAAGAAGGTGGGGCCTGGAGCCTGGCCCTCCCAGGGCTTTAAACCTCATGGAACAGTAGGGAGAAAACAATTGTTTTCATACAGTGATATTGGGCCCAGGACCTTGTTCACAAATCCTTCCATTCTTCAGAAGGATCCCAGTTAAAATATGACAAGGAGAGATAACCATGTGTTTCCTGTGATTGGGGGTGGCAGGGGTGAAGGGAAAGTAGCTTCATAAGGGTGAGGAGGGAGAAGAATGGTCATTCACTCAATAGGACCCTGAGCCTCAAGCTTTTCCCCTCACTTTCCCATCACAGTATTCTATAAAAATAACTTTTAATTGCCTAATGCAGAGGCTTACTACCTCCATCTGCCTACCTACCCTAGTCTTGGAAACTTACAGCCTCTGTACAATCTTATCTAGGCCTAGAATGTTTTCAACCTCTTGAGACTGCTGAATAAGCTCATCCTTTCTAGCTCCTTCTGAACTCTGGCTGGCTGGTTCAACTCAGCTTTTCTGGCCTAAACGCCTCTCTAAACTGACTGGCTTCTCTCTAGGCCTCTGACTGAATCGCTCTGCTTGACTCCAAACTAACTCTAGCAGTCTGTTCTAATCTTCTGGCTCCTTCTCATTCTCTGGCTCCTTCTGTCTTCACATGTGTCTAGCTTGTAAAACTTTCTCTGAATTACAAAACTAAATCAGTTGAACTGCCTTGAACTCAGAGATCTGCTTGCCTCTGTACTGGGATTAAAGGCATATCTGTATTCCAGCTGGATCCCACAGACCTAGAAGTCCTTTGGATGTGACCTCTTGCCAGAAGAGCAATGTTCTGAATTAAAGTTCCTCTATAGTATTCACAGTCAGTCAGGTATGTGAGTGAACTGGGCTTTAGTTAAAACAGTTTTTTTTTTCATAATTTATTTTTTATTTCTTCAAGTTACATCTCAATCACAATCCCCTCCCTACTCCCCCCTCCAGTCCCACCCTTCCACCCTCCTCCCCCTCAACCCCCCATCCTCTTCCCTTCCTTTTTTTTTTTTAGTTTAAGGTATTTCTTTTTTCCCCCCAACAGCTCTCCCTTTCAGTTCAAAAAATGGTTCTTTTTCTTATAACTATAAATACAATACAAAACAACAGAAATAAATAGGCCACAATTATAAGAGTTATATGGCTTAGCATACATTCCCAATGTCCAGTCCATATGTATTTGGCACCTGACTTTAACATTCTACTATCTAACCATCTCCCTGAGTTTAAAGTTCTGTATCTAACTCAGCTTTCATACTAACTTGCCTCATAATTTTAAAAATATCTTCTTAGATCCAGAACACCCTCTTGATTCCTAAACAACTCAAAATTTAACTATGAGACTCTAGCTATCTATTCTTCAACCACCTCAGAGACCTGAGAGGGATAAATATATCTGATTATATAGGAAGTGCAGGGCCTGCAGCTTCCAAAACTAAAAAATGACACACCAGTGGCTGCCTGGACAGTTCCCATTTTCTCTCCATACATTCAACTGTAGACAGACTTCTGTCCAAAAAGGACAAAACTTGGAAGCAGATAAGTCGACAGCCTAGCTCTGCCAAGACAGAGTAGGTAAGTCCTTCATAATACCTGCTCTACAACCAAAGTCTGTCAGAGAAATGGGGCCAAATGGCTGAAGATTGATGCTGTAAAACACAGTTTTTAAAGACAGGGCTTCTCTGTGGGGCCCTGGCTGTCCTGGAACTCACTCTGTAGACCAGGCTGGCCTCAAACTCAGAGATCCGCCTGCCTCTGCCTCCTGAGTGCTGGGATTAAAGGCATACGCCACCACCGCCCGGCTCTGTCTTTATTTTTAAACTTTATATTATTAGTTTTGTGTATGAGAGAGACAGCGTCAATTACATAGCTCTGTTTTTGAACTCACTATATTAGTTGTTTGTCAGCCTATGTTTTGGATATGGACCATCCTTTAAGGATATACTAGTTCAGCAAGGACAGGTATGGAGTACCTCCCCTATTATCTGCAAAGGACACGTAATGCATACCACATTGAACAAGAGGGTAGAAAGTCAGTTTTTTGCTTTATGTTTGAGACAGGGTCCCTCTAAGTAGCCCTGGCTGGCTTATAACTCACTATCTAAACCAGCTTGGCTTTGAACTCTGAGATCCCTCTGTCTCCTGTGTGCCGGGACTAAAGGCATGCGCCACCACACCCTGTTCCCCCCCTTTTTTTTCTTTTTGAAATTAAATTGATTGATTGATTGATTGATTGATTGTGTACGTGTGCGGGAGCAGGTGTGGAAGTCAGAGAATAACTTGTAGGAGTCTCTACCATGTGGGATCCAGGGATTCGACTCTCCAGGCTTGGCAGTTTGTGCCTTCAGACACCCAGCCATCTCGCTGGCCTCTGTTGCTGTTTTCACTCTTGCCAGCCATCTGTCTTAATTGCATTGGCCTTCTCAAACAACCAGTGATTGCTTTTTCTCGGTCAAAAGTACTGGTTGGTTATGTCATAATCTTTTGATTTTTAAGTTGATAAATCCTTTCCTCCTATTTATAGCTTCTATATAATAGGTGTATCTCTATGGCTTGGGCGCCTACCAAACAGACCATCCTTTGGGGTCAGGGGGTGGGGAGGGGAGAGTACGGGAGGAGCTGGGGAGGACGGAACACTACTAGCTAGAAGTCACTTCAGAATCGCCTTCCCTAACGCCCTTTTTGTTTACACGAAGACCATATCTAGGTCTGACCTGAATAATTAAAAATACGAAGAAACGTCTCAGGGTCCCGGAATGCGCTCCGCTCGCAGAACCCACCTCGGGGTCCAAGGCGCAGGACCTCCGGGAAGAGGAGGAGGATGAAGGAGTCTGAGAATGCGGGAGCGGCAAGGACGAATGCAAAGCCTACGTCGGGCCGTCGGTTTCTTCGCCGTTTTCTGCACTTTTTTGATCCTCCATCCACGGATTTTCCCCGAGATTGAAAGGCTATCCCGCTGCAATGCGCAGCCGCAGCACAGCGTGCAAACGGTGTGGAGGGAGGGGACCGACTGGCTATGAGAGTTGTGAAGGACTTGGGGTGGGAGGCACCACGTGATTTTCTGGAACCCAGCCTCCTGGCTTCTTTATTTCGATATGGCAGTAAACTAATTTCCTCTCTCCAAAACGAGTTGAGTGAATGGAGGAACTAAGCCGCGTTGCTCTGGAAAGGATTGCTTTTGAATTTCGTGAAGGAATTTAAGTTTTTGATTTCCTTCCTCGCTCTGAAGAATCACTCCCCGTTCAAATGAAATGATTTGTTTCTTTTTCCTTCTGAGAAACGCTTTCTAGATGGGATTTCCCTTTTGAAAGAAAGGCTTCTTCAAAGTGTTTTTTGTTTGTTTGTTTGTTTGTTTTTATTTTATTGGCCAGCACAGCTATGACCTCGTCATAGACAAGTAGGTGTTCAATAGTCTAGAATGGAGATAGACTAGTTCCAACACACTTCCCTTCTTCGGCTCGTTCATAGAAATAAAGACGCTTCTATGGGACTGATGATAACTGGTTTTCAGTTCATATCTCTTCTTGACTTCTACGGAGCCAGTTGTGTCCTGTGCCTATCATCCCAACACTTGGGAGGCTGAGGCCGGAGGATCAGAAGTTCAAGGTCCTCCTCAGCTACAATAGTGAGTTTGAGGCCAGTTTGGGCTACATGAGACACTGACTCAATAAATAAGTAAATTCATGTGGGTTACATAACACGTACAACCACGCAAAGCTGTGGTAGTGACGGCATGTTTCTTGGTTTGGCTGGCCAGGACACTCTTGGTTCATGGAATATCACTTTAGTTCCATTTTTCAACAGGGATGTAGGTGTGTGGAGGGCAGTGCACCCGCACAGTGGTTCCAGATACCAACTG
>CAJQZJ010032083.1:5948353-5963473 GCA_907164525.1 Lophiomys imhausi
CACAGAGATCAACCTGCCTCTGCCTCCCTACTGCTGGAACTGGGATTAAAGGCATGAGCTGCCACTGCCCATTGGTGTGAAGGGAGAATTTTTATCTTCACTCCTATGTTTACAACCACATCTGGAATAGTTGTGGCAGTGCACACTTGTAGTCCCAACACTCAGGAGGTGGAGGCAGGAGGACCAGCAGTTCTAGGCCATCTAGAAAGTTGGCCGCCTGCTTGGGCTACAGCAGATTTTGTCTGAAAAACAAGCAAGCAAACAAACAAGAAAAACCTCAAAAAATACAAGCAGGGAGCAGGAGCCCTGGCTCAGCGGTCAGGAGTTCTTCCTGCTCTTGCAGAGGACCCAGATTGGGGTCTCAGCACTCACAGTGATCTGCCTTCATGACCCTCTGTAACTCCAGTTCCAGGGATCCAATGCTCTTTTCTGAATTCCATGGGTGTTAGGCACAGAGATGGGATATGCAGGCAGAACACCCACATAATAACTGATAAATCTTTTATTTTTATTTGTCTGTTTGTTTGTTTTTATTTTTGGAGACAGAGTTTCTCTGTGTAGCTCTGGCTGGCTGTCCTGGACTCACTTTGTAGACCAGGCCCCAAACTCACAGAGTGCTGGGATTAAAGGCATGTGCAACCACCACCACCACCGCCAGGCTAAATCTTTTAAATATATATGTAAACCGTGGTTGGAAACATAGCTTACTAGTCGAGTGCTCCCCTAGCATGTGCGAGGAGTTCAATACCCAGCAACACAGAAACCCCACCAAACTACAACACTGTTTGAGACATAATAGTAATTTTAAAACCCCTTGTTGAGGACCAGTCCGACGCCTCAACAGGTAAGTTTGCCTCACAAGCCTGATAATCCCCGGAAGTCACATATAAGGCAAAGTGGGCGGGGTGGGGTGAGGGTGGGGGAATGGACCCTCAAAGTTGTTCTCCTCCCACATCGGGGCTATGGCACGTTCATACACAAGCACATACTGTAACAATCCATTGCTAACAGCTCTTGGTGAATGAATGACGCAAGCCGCTCATATCACTCAACTTTGCAGTCATGATCCGGAGAGAAACTAAGACAGCTGAATAATTCAGACTCAAGATCACTTTCTTGGATGCTGTGCATCCCTGGGACGGCAGCGTTTGCCACTGTCCTCAAGCAGCTTTGGGCAGTGTTTGGCCTCAGGCGTCCCTGGAGTATGGCGTGTAGCTGGTGACTCTCCAAAGCCCCAACCAATACTTGCTCTATCCATCCAAGCAATCGGGTAATTCCTTGGAAAGCCGGGGCATGCGTTGTTTACTGTCACGAACTGTTCAAACAACATTTTAAAGTCTCTCTCTCTCTGGCGTAGGGTGTGTAACTTCGTAGTGAGCAGCTTGCCCAGCATGGGTGACGCCCTGGCTTGGCTCCCACGCGCTGCAAAACATAAAAACCCAGATGTTTTGCTGAAGCAGAGTCAGAGTTCATGAGATTTTAACATGGGTTTGATTGAGCATGGGGGTTAGCGACAAAGGACTGATCTGTGTCCTTAGGTTGAGCCAGGCATGGAGGCACATGGCTGGGAGCCCAGGCACTCCGGACCTAGATGCTGGAGGGGCAAGAGCTGGCGACCTGAAATCCTCTCTCGAGAAGCAAAAGGGACTAAACGGAAAAAGTTGGGTTCACTATCTAACTTTTGAGTGCTGACACTGGAGTTGCCAAGAGCATAGGCTGAACGAATGAGATGAATGTGCGCGTGGGGAGGGGGTGGGCGTGACCTCAGGCGCCATTCACTTCACTCTTGCAGACTTTTGAAAACCAGGCTCCAGGGCCCTTCATCCGGGAGGCTGAAGTCCATTTTAGTTATGAGAACCGTGCTCTGAAGTAGGGCATGATGATAGCTGCTCAGAGAGCCTTTGCTCTCTGCCTCCTCAAGCTACTTTCATTAAAGCTTTTCAGATTTAGAGAGAGTCCACCCTGTGTCCGAAGATCTGGGATTAAACCTTTAATCCTTGTCCCCTCACTGCTGTGTGACTTTGAACAACTTCCTTGGCTGCTCTGGGTTTTCATTTCCTCAGTTTTAAAATGAGAAAGCTTGTGGGGCTTTAGGAGTTCTTATAATTTATATATATGTATGTATAGATATATTTTTGATTTCATGTCTATGGATGTTTTTCCTGCATGTATGTATGTGTACCTGCTGCTCATGGAGGTCAGGAGAGGACATTGGATCCCCTGCAGATGGAGTTTTGAATGGTTATGAACTACCATGCACATGTTGGGAATTGAACCTGGGCCCTCTACAAGAGCAAGTGCTGCTTTTCTTTGTGTTTTTTGATTTTCAAGACAGGGTTTCTCTGTGTAGCTCTGGCTATTCTGGAACTTGCTCTGTAGAATAGGTTGGCTTTGAACTCACAGAGATCCTCCTGCCTCTGCCTCCCGAGTGCTGGGATTAAAGGCATATGCCACCAAGCCTGGCCTGTTTATTTTGTTTTGAAGCAAGTGCCACCATGCCTGGCTGCAACAAGTGTTCTTAAGAACCACTGAGATAGTTCTTCAGGTCAGTTCTTGTAATTGTTTTGTTTTTTGTTTTCTTTTTCGAGGCAGGGTTTCTCTATGTATCCTTCACTGTCCTGGACTAACTTTTGTATACCAGGCTAGACTTGACCTCACAGGGATCCACCTGCCTCTGCTTCCTGAGTGCTAGGATTAAAGGCTTGCACCACCATACATACCTGGCAATTACCAACAGCTGTGAACTTCCATTTGAGTGTTGGGATTTGAACCCTGGTCCTTTGGAAGAGCAGTCAGTGCTCTTAACCTCTGAGCCATCCCTCCAGCCCCCAGTTCTTAGAATATTTTTAACAATTATTACATTAATTTTTTAAATTATGTGCATGTGGGTGTGTCTCTGTGTGGGTATGCGCATATGAGTGCAGTACCCTCAGAGGCCAGGAGAGGGCGTGAGATCCCTTGGAGTTATATCTGTCCTAGTCTCTTCAGTCAAGAGACTCATGGACCTGGCCCTAGGCTAGTGGTCCTCCTGTATACACTCCTCACAACACTGGGGTTGTGGTGCAGAAAGTACATCTGACTTTAACATGGGTTCTGGGGATTTGAACTTAGGTCCTCAAGCTTGCATGTGCTCACTGAGAGATCTCTCCAATTTGCTGTTGTTTGCTTTTTGAGGTAGGGTTTAGCTGTATAGATCGGGCTGGCCTCAACCTTGTGCCTCCAGAGTGCTAGGATTACAGACAGGTGTCACCACACCCAACCTGCTCTGGAGCTGTCTTAATCCAATCTAATCAAGATTGCCATCACCAAAAGAGGAGTGATGTTTGTATAGTACTGATTATTACAGGTTATGGACTTTGGATCCAAAATTCATATGTTGAAATCTAATTTCCAATGTGATGGTGTTTGTGGATCAGGCCTTTGGGAGGCAATAGGTCACAAGAGTGGGGTCCTCCTGAAAAGGTTTCATACCTCCTTATAGGAGGGGAGGAGATGGAAGGAGGGGGGAAAGGAGGAAAAGGAGGAGGTGGAGGAGGCCGATATATCGCTAACTTGCTTTCTTTTTAGCCTGTGGGGATACAAGATGTCAGCTGGCTGCAACCTGGAAGAATGTCCTCCACACTCCCATGCTGACTTTGTGTTTCTAGCCTCCATGGTGGTAGGAGAAAACTGCTTGTTATTAGAGCCCCTTGGGTATGGTAATGTATCAGTTTGAACCAAGGCAGGTTGTTTTATGTCTCAAATACTTTCCCACTTCAATCATCACTCCCAGAATCCATCAAGATATGGTGAACTCAGCCTAGAAACAGACTCTGCCCAATGTAATAGAGCAGGTTCACTTTGAAAGACATCATGTACCCTTGCATGCCTCCCTCTCCCTTCCTCTTTCCTCCCTCCCATCACTCCTGCCTCTGACTTTTCCTTTATGCAGCAATCTTTACATACTCCTCCCCAGGAGACAGTGGGAAATGAATAAAAGAACAGTTGCAGATTAGTAGGACTATTATATATATATATATATACATATATATGTATGTGTGTGTGTGTGTATATATATATGGGGTTGGAATACGGGTGCTCTTGTTCAGGACCCAGGTTGGGTTCTCAGTGCCCATATGGCACCTCACCCCTTTCTATAATGCCAGTTCCAGGGGTCTAACATCTCTTCTGGCCTATGTGGGTAACAGGCATACATGTGGTTCACACACATACATGTAGACAAGATATTCATACACATAAAGATAAACCCTAATTTTAAAAAATACTATGTTTGCTTGTGTGTGTGAGGGGGGGGTGCACGCCATAGTACCTGTGTGGAGGTCAGAGGTTCACTCGCAGGAGTTGGTTCTCTCCTTCCACCGAGTGAGTAGGTTCCAGGGAAAGGATCTAACTCAGGCCGTCACCTTTGGCAGCAAGTGCCTTTCCCCGCGGAGCCTTTTTGCCGGTTCTCATTTTCAACTCATTCTTGTGGTTATGTGTAGATGTGGCTTCAGAAGTGAGTCACACACAGAAGGCCTGATGAGCAGCTAAAGCCAAGAAAAGAAAAGAACAAAAAAAGGATGTATTGTATCGCTCTGTGTGACCAGTAGAGTGGCTGCCATTGACAGCGTACCCTAAGCTGGTGGCTGTTTATAGGGAGGGGTGTTCCAGCCTCCGGAAATCTCACCCAGGGCTATCTCTCAGTGTGGAGTCAAGGTGGTAGGGGAGTTGAGAAAGTTATAATTTAGTTCTTATGAATAATTTTTTTCAGTCCTACTGTGCATTCAAGTTGTTTCTGGGCTTCATGAAGTGTTTGTTTAAAACAACAGAGTTGAACTTTAAAGGAAAATTAAAACCACCTGAGATTCTGTCTCCTAGAATATGTCTCCATATCTTGGTAAATGTTTTGTTTTGTTTTTTCGAGGCAGGGTTTCTCTGGTTAGCCATCACTGTCTTAGACGTGCTTTGTAGACCAGGCTGGCCTTGAACTCACAGAGATCGGCCTGCCTCTGCCTCCCAGTGATGGGAATAAAGGCATGTGCTAGCACATCAGGCATCTCAGTGAATGTGGTGCCATACTTTTCTTTCTTTCTTTTTTTCAAGACAAGGTTTCTCTGTGTATCTCTGGCTGTCCTGGACTCACTTTGTCGACCAGGCTAGCCTTGAACTCACAGAGATCCACCTGCCTCTGCCTCCCGAGTGCTGGGATTAAAGGCGTGCGCCACCACACCCGGCCCGGTGCCATACTTTTCAAATATGTTTCTTAAAGTTTTTTTGGTCTGTTTGTTTATTTGTTTATTATGTTAGCTTGGCTTGGTAGGTCACACATAGATAGTTGGTAGGGTCTACATAGTCAGTTCTAGGCCAGCCAGGTCTACACAGTGAGACTCTTTTTTTTTTTTCTTTAAGTTTTTTAAATTTTCTTCATGGTAGCACACACCCTCAATCCAAGACCTGGAAGGCAAAGACATGCAGACAGACGTCTATGTGTTTGAGTTTAGCCTGGTGTACATAGTGAGTCCCAGGCCAGGCGAGGCTATCCAGTGAGACCACGTCTCAAAACAGCACCCCCAAATTAACAAAAAAAAAATTAAGTGTGCAGTGGTTTTGCCTGCATGCACATTTGTGCAGTATGTGCAGGTCTGGTGCCCAGGATGGTCAAGAAGAGTATATCAGATCCCCTGGAACTGGACTGCTAGTGACAGGTGGTTGTAAGCTGATACTGAGAATTAAACCCAGGTCCTCTGCTAGGGGAGCCCATTTTTTTTTTCTTTCACCTCGCTGGGCTTGTGGGACACCTGCCTAGCAGCTGAGTCATCATGCAACACTTAGGAACACAGTCATTACCTGGCAAGCTCTGTGCTTCAACACAGACTTTTTCTGCACTAACCAACATGGGTCAACATTATCTTTGCAAAATGGCTGTACGGTCCTAGTGGACAGACTCAGTTTATGAGAACTTTTGGCTGGCTTTGAGGGACATCGAGGTTGTGTGCTGCTAACATTTCTAGTTATGCTCTGTGCTAGAATCCTGAGTACTTAGTTTTTTCATGTGTGAGAGCTGTTTCACACATGAAAGTAAATCCCAAACAGAAAGATAGACACAGTGAAGTGCACCCCTATCCCCGCCAGGTCTGGTGGCACACACCTGTAACCCCAGCACTGGGGAGATAAAGGTGGAAGGGTTAGCAGTTCAGGGCAACACTAGGTGACACAGTGGGTTGGGTTGGAGGCCAGACTATGCTTCATGTGACTCTGTTTCAAAACCAACCAAACAACAAGGCAGGGAATGGGTTGGGGACAGGGGAGTATTCGCTGCAATTCCAGAAGATCCAAGTTTAGTTCCCAGCACCCACATCAGGTGGCTCACAGCTAATCGGAAGTGTATCTTCGACTGGTATTGCACATATACACAGACACACTCATGTACCCCCACACACAGATACACACAGTTAAACATAAAATTTAAAAAAAAGGAATTTGTCTTTGGAAAAAAAGACCTTTAAAAATGTTTAAAAGGAAAAGAAGAAGAAGAAAAGGCTGAGTGTGGTTGCGCATGCCTTTATTCCCAGCACTTGGGAGGCAGAAGTAGGCGGATCTCTTTGAGTTCCAGGCCAGCCTGGTCTACAAAGAGAGTCCAGGACAGCCAGGGTTGCACAGAGAAACCCTATCTCAAAAAAAAAAAAAAAAAGACAAAACAAAACAAAATACCACAAAAGCAAAATTTACCATTATCTGATATGGTTCCATTGCCTTCTAGAAAATTATACCAAATTATCCACATTCTACACATATAATACTTTTTTTTTTTTTGGTTTTTCGAGACAGGGTTTCTCTGAATATCTCTGGCTGTCCTGGACTCGCTTTGTAGACCAGGCTGGCCTCGAACTCACAAAGATCCGCCTGCCTCTGCCTCCCAAGTGCTGGGATTAAAGGCGTGCGCCACCACCGCCCGGCTATACTTTTTTAAATTCAGTTGCTTATTTTGAGACTAGGGTCTCCTGAAGCCCAGGCTAGCCTATATAGCTATGTAGCTGGGAAGGACCTTGGACTCCTGACCTTCCTTCCTTTGTTGGGAATAGTGCTGGAGATGGATCCCAGGGCCTCATGCATGCAGGGGCATTACTCTACTGCCTGAGATACACTCCTCAGCGCTTAGATTACTCAGGAAAAACCATGCCTACTGTAACAACAGACTGTTTAGCTCTCCATTTTGTCCATATAACCCCGAAAGAGAAATGCAGATATGGATTTCAAGGAAATGAATAGAGTTTGGTGTGACTTGGGAGGTAAAGTCTGCAATCAGTACTAACACAAAGACAAAAGACAAAAAAAAAAAAGCCTTCTTTTCCAGCTTTTAGGAAACCCTTCAGGAGTCTCTCCAAGTAGATATGAGCCTAGCAGATCTAAGATTTAATTACATGATGTATATTAAGCAGCCGGTTCCTTCAGTCGAGAACAGCTCTTTTCTAATTCTTACCTTTCAGATATCTGGACTTCTTTACAAGGCCAAATGAGTGAATGGGGTTTAGGGGTGTTTTCTGTACAGACTAGAGCATGCTAAACAATCCTGATTCTCAGGAAACAATAGACATTCAATTAAAACAAACAAGCAAAAAACAGTTGCTAGGCGTGGTGGCTCATACTTTTAATCTCAGTCAGGGATTAAAAAAAAAAAAATGTGGACTGGCCAGCGTGGGCTCCAGTGACAGCTCAGGCAGTAAAGGCATTTGTACTACCAAGCCTGAAGAGCTAGCCTGAGTGTGGTGCCCAGGCCCCATGGGGTAGAAGGAGAGGGCAGACTATTGAAGATTGTCTTCTGACCTGCATCACCCCAACACACACACACACACACACACACACACACACACACACACACAGACAGATACACACACACTCGCGCAAAATTGAGTGAAGTAATGCCATGCAGCAGAACCAGAAGCACACTGCAACTTTATCAATCACAGAGAATCTAATGAGACAAAATTATTCAGGGGCAATTAATAGGTAAGCTGTTGTATAAGTACATGCTTTAAATAACTTCAGGCTCTATCTCCAAAAGCAGGGACAGCGAGCCGAGGACTGCCTGAGCCTCCCATCAGGTTTTGTTCAGCTTAAATGGTATTTAAACAGCTTGAAAATAGCGCATTTCTAATGCAAGTCCTTAGAGAGAAGGGCCAGTTTCTGTCTTTCCTTGATAAAACGGATGCCCTTCGAACCACGCAGAGTCCAAAGGTTACCAATAGCAGTGAAGGGCTTTGGTGTGGATCCCCAGCCTGTCCTAGTGTGCATTGCCTCGCCTCACCTGGTAGGCCAGGGCACACCTGGCTGTCCGTCCCTTACCTGTTTGGCCCCAGTAGGTGTTTAGACTTCACCACAGTTTTTTCAACTTGGAAGCATGCGCACTGCAGTTCTCTCCATTGCAGGCTATTCCTGCCGTTCAGAGAAGCTAAGGTGTTCTCCCTTCTGGTTTTTAGGACCCGATAGCTTGTACTTTGTTCTTGGTGTTCAGAAAACCAGGCAAGAGTAGAGAGGGGGTCTCTACTGTAGGTTGGTGGCGGCCAAGGACATTGAAATCCTGGCTCTAGAGCACATGGGGTGGGGGAAGGGAAGAGTGACAGCCAGGAAGAGCCGGGATTAGGGAGCAACAGAAACACAGGTGCTTAAAAATATTTTGATGTTCTTTGGTGATGGGGGGGGGGGGGGGGGTCGAGGGGGGGGACGGAATCTCGATTCTTTTTTTTCTTTTTAAGTTGCCCTTTTCTATGCATAATTAGACATCAGGACGTAGCTTGCTGCTGCCAGAATAGTAGGCGTTTTAGACATGGCAGATTCTTAGATAAACACATTGCCTAGTTTCCTGAATAAACGAAACCTAAGCACAACCGCCGAGCTTCTAGCGCGACTCGAAGGTGGCCTGAATGGCCTTGTGGTATTTTCTTTTCCAACAGTAAGTGTTGGTACCAGCGTCGGTTTTTTCCTACGGTAATGCTACCAAACTCTGGATTTTGCTTTTATGAAGAATACAGCCCCCCCCCCCGTTATTATTTAGTTTGATTGTATGCTAGCCTCATGCACTGCATTCTAATTTAAATGGAACTGTGCAGAAAAAAAAATGCAAATCCCCTCTATTCAAATCCAAAAGAAAATAAATGGATTTTTTTTTATGGCCTAAAGGATCTATTCATTACCAAATCATTTATCTTTTCAGGAAACACGGCTTATATATCCCATAAGCTGGAGTGCTGTCTTTATTTTCTTCATTTCCCTCCCTCCTTTGATACATTTGCTTGTTCTTTCAAATCTCCCTGAATCTCTGCCGATAGGGGCAGCTTATATCTGGCAGAATAAGAATGTAATTAATATCGTTGAACAGAAAGCAAAGCTTGTATAAAAGGCTTGGTCATGCTTACAGTAAAAACATAGTAATAGACAGACCTAAAATTTGGTAAGGTGATTTTCTTTTTTCTTTTTACAAGAATTGCAGTGTTTAAAAAGACAGACACTTGGCTTTCTGGGTACAATGGGAGAGAGGCGGAAGAAAAGAAGGTGTGTGTTTTTAAGCCTTTTCCTTCCTTGGTTCCAATCTCTTGGAAACTAGAGAGACTGCAGAATTCGTGGCTAATATTGTTTACTATTGGGAGTTAGGCATTTGTAAGCCAGGCTGGGTTTTTACTAAGCACTGCCTTTTGTATTCATCTTTTGATTAAAGAATTTGATTTGGAGGCATGGCTTGGAAAAGCTACCCTAGCACACAAACAGCTGGAGTGCACCAGGCTACACACCTCTCACCTTACTGGCCCCAGAGCAACCTCCATTATATGAATGTATGTGTGAACGTGTACATATACCTTGTATATACATACATACTTATGTACATAAATATGTATATATATGTGCATATATGCATATATATTTGTTTTGTTTTATTTCGAGACAGGGTTTCTTGGTGTAACCCTGGCAGCCCTGGAACTCATTCTGTAGACCAGGTTGGTCTTGAACTCACAGAGATCCACCTACCTCTGCCTCCCCAGTACTGAGATTAAAGGTATGCACACACCACCATGCCCAGCCACATGTATAATTTTTTTAAGATTTAATTTTTAAGCCAGGCGTGGTGGTTCACACCTTTAATTCCAACAGAGACAAAATCAGGAAGATCTCTGAGTTTGAGGCCAGTCTTGGTCTACAGATAGCGCTCCATTCAGGGCTACACAGAGAAACCCGATTGAAGGGGCTGATAGGTTAATATAAGTTAGATTTAGTGAATACCTAAGTTTCCGATACAGTCTCTTAATTCGGGGCATGAAGATCAACTGCTGTGAGCAATTAGCTTATCAGCTTATGGAAGAAGTCAGGTGAAATGAGGGGAGTCTCTTTGGACTGAAAAACAAGGTTGAAGCCAGGTGAAAGAAGGAAAGACTTTATGACCTGGCATTGCTTTCAACTGCTAAGTGGGCAGAGCCCAAATTAAGCTGAAGCAGGTGGAACAAGGAGTGATCCTATTTAAGGACAAGTGGATGACACCAGAGAGGCGCGTGCGTGCTAAGGGCCCCCGATATGAGAGAGCTCCGAGAGTCCTGCTGGAGAAAGTTCTGGTAGACCAATGGCCAGATCTCCCTGAGGCAGAAGGAAGCTGGTGAGCAGAGAAAGCCTCGGCAAGACAGCAAAAGGCCAAGGACTAAACCCTGTGGCTCAGCTTTTGCCTAGAGGGGTTTGACCTGTCCGAACAGTGGCCTGAACTGAACTGTGGCCAGCTTTAAAGACTGAGGCAGAGCGGCAGAGTTGCTGATACGAAGGAAGTAAGGTGGCCTACAGACGCTGAGGTCTCCCAGAGAGAAGAAAGCCTCAAGCCTTATTTAAAGTGAGACTTCGATAGTCAATTTACCCTGACGAACCTGCGTCTGAGAGATCCAGAAAAAGGACTGCTAAGTGCGTTAAAGAGTCTACCCCCGAGACTGGTTTCCTGACGACTGAGGACCTGCCCCAGAGACTGTATCATTCTAAAAGGGTATGAAAGTAGTTGTTATGATTATCAATAGGTTTAGTGGATAGGTTAAAGGGGTTGTAGGAATTTATAGGTTTAATAGTTAAGAAATTGCTGGTGTTTGTTATAAGTGAATTTAGTAAATAAATAAGTGTTAAATAATAATTTAAAAGTTCGGTTTCACCCGATAACCATTCTCCGCTGGCAAAATGAGTCAATTCAAGCCGGATTAGAGTATACACAGGTTTATTGGGGGCAGCTCCAGTACAGGTTCATTGATCCTAAGGAAGGAGGCCAGGGAAGGAGACAAAGTGGGGGGGGGGGGGGGGGGGAAGAGAAAGAGAGAGCTTGAGCATGCAGGGAGAGAGAGATGCAGAGAAAAAGGGAAAGACAGAGGAGATCAAAATGTTTGGATTATATATAAAAAAAAACTTTAGGGGGCGGGGAAGCCCAGCCCTTGGGCTGGAAAGTTCAGGGTAGAGGGCAGGGTATGCCAACCATGCCCTGTAACAAGTAGGGACTGAGGGATGCTGGGAGAATCTAAAGTCCAGGCCCTCTTTAGTATGTTAATATGCACCTCAGCCACTTCTCCCAGGTCTGAACTCCAACAAAACCCTGTCATAAAAAGCCAAACACAAAACAAAACAACAACAACAAAAAAAAACCCACAAAAAACAAAAAAGGAAGTTCAATTCAATTTTTGCACATTTTTGTTAAATTTTTTATTATTTCATTTTTGTGTGTGTGTGTGTACATAAAACTATGGCCTGTGTGTTCAGAGGACAATTTGGGGGAGTCACTTCTTACCCTCTACCATATTCAGGGTTCAGGTGATCATGCTCAGTGGCTGTGCCTTTCTCCACAAGACTATCTTGAGGCACCTACCTGACACCCATTTTTCTTTTTTTTTCTCTTTTAAGACAGGGTCTTGCAGGGTGTGGTAGTGTACTGCACGCTTTAATTCCAGCACTAGGGAGGCAGAGGCAGGCGGATCTCTGTGAGTTTGAGGCCAGCCTGGTCTACAAAGTGAGTACAGGACAACCCAGGACTTGTTACACAGAGAAGCCCTATATAAAAAAGCAAAAAGCAAAAAAAAAAAAAAAAAAAGACAGGGTCTCATTATGTGGCTCTGGTAGGCCTGGGACTCTCAGAACTCCACCTGCCTCAGCCTCCCAAATGATGGTATTAAAGGCATGAATCATCACACCCAGCCTTCTATTTTCTTTTTAAAGATTTACTATTATTTTCTTATTTTTATTTTTTAAAAATATTTATTTATTACTTTAAGTTATATCTCCATCACAGTCCCCTTCTTCCACCCCTCCCTCTCCCCCTTCTCCCACCTATCCTACTCCTCCAGTGTGGGGGCCCCTACATATCAGCCCCCTTCAGTTCAGCAGTCATATGAGAGCTAAGAGCTTCCTCTTGCACTGGGGCCAACATGGCAGCTCCACTAGGGCTAAGTGTCCCACTAGCAGGTAACAATTTTTTTTTGTTGTTTTTGTTTTGTTTTGTATTTCCAGACATTTGCCTTCTTCCATCAGAGTTCATTTTAAGAATCATATGATTGTGTTGACCTTACACCACACCACGCTGGCTTTGCATATTTGTGTTTATGCAGTCACTGGGATTTCGGAGCAAAGTGAATGGATGCCTTTGTTCTCACTAGATTAAGCCCCGATAGATAATCTGGTTTAGTTATGGCTGCATTGTTTAAATCTCGATAATTACCGTACAATGCAATACAGTTTCAGGGAAAACAATCTAAATGCTCACTGGAAAAAGGGGGGAAATAGACCCAGCTAAGAAAAGAACAGTTTCTCAAACCTGTCCCCCAGGGCCAATTTAAAGGAGCTGTTTACATTGAAAATCTTTAACACCACACAGGCAGCTGTTAGGGGGAAACTGGGAGATCTTGGGGGCTGATCCTGAGCTTCCTGCTATCAAGATTCTGGTATGATTTCTGCTCCAGATCACTCAGGAGGGAAGGATCCGGGAGTGAACAGATCCATCCACAGCTTCTTGGTTGAAGGCTTCTGAGATAAAAGAAAGACAAACAGAAGGTCTGCAAAGAGTGGGGAGGAGAGGAGCTGGAGCAGGGAGGAATGGCTCATCTATGCAAGCACAGGACCTAAGTTCAGGTTCCTCACATCCCTGTAGGAAGCTGGGGAGACAATGTGCACCTGCAGTGTGCTCCCCAGAGATGGGGCAGGTGGAGAAGGGAAAATGGCTGAGGTTCACTGGCCAGCTAGTCTAGCTTAGTTGGGTGAGCTACGAGATCAATTCTCAATTGATCACTGCGAGATCAATTCTCAAAATATAAAGAATGGCTGGGCATGGTGGAGTACGCCTTCGTTCTGAGCACTCGGGAGGCAGAGGCAGGTGGATCTCTGTGATATTGAGGCTAGCCTGGTCTACAAAGCGAGTCTAGGACAGCCAGGGTTGTTACACAGAGAAACATTGTCTTGAAAAAGCAAAACAAAACAAACAAACAGGCAAACAAACAAAAAATATAGAGAATGATAGTGGAAGACACCTGGCACTGATCTCTGTCCTACATAGACACAAGAGCACACCACACACACACACACAAACACACACACACACACACACACACACACACACACACAACACTAGGTGAAGGAGGGAAGACTGAAGAAAAGCATGTCCACAGCAGGCCAGGCCACAGAACTGAGGGTCAGGAATAAATCAGCTTTTAATGAGGTGCCTTGTGAAGTGATGTGTTTCCTGTAGAGAGAACCTCTGGAATTAGAAGAGAAGGGAAAACAGGGACCTGATAAACCAAATGTTTACCTTCACTACTTCTTTTGGATTCTAGGGGTTGGCTCTTAACTTTTAGTTGTCTTACACTTTGTGATTTATTTGGGGGATTTCCTGGGGGGGTGGGTAGAGGGCTCACCTAGGGCTTGGCACTGGGAATCCAACAAACAATGAGTACATTGGGGTATATTAGCAGAGGACCCTTAGTAGCACCCAGAAATAAGACTGAGAAGAACTAAAAAGAAATGAAAAGTGTTGTTCTGGTTTGAAAATCTTGGACTGCTAAGCCTAAGGTGTGGACTGCTGAAGAAGAAACACAGATTTGTTTTTGCCCTATAAATCATCTGTCACATGAGTAAGTGGTTTTACTAGGTGGTGGAGGTCAAAGACAGAGCCTCTGGAGGAAGGAAAGGGATGACAGGAGAGTCACACAGCCAGTGCCAAAGGTGGCTTGCTCATTTAATGTGTCAAAACAGTAATGCAGAAAACAGATTTTTTTTTTTTTTTTTGTAGATGGGAATGTGGAGAGAGTTGACTTTCGCTTGTCCCCATGTTTCCAGGAATTGTCCAGGATACTAAGCTCTGATGGGTTCCTGCAGGAGGGGACATCTGAGAGGGAAGATTGCATCCCTTAGCTGTTAGGCTGACTGCTCTACAGTGCAAATCCTGGACAAACGAATTAAGGCTTTTGTGTTGTACTGCTGTTGTCTAGGCTGAAAAATGGATTTACTAGCAATTCAGTCTGTCCGGCTGTTGTAGGGATTAAAGTTGATAAGGCTGGTTGAGCAGTGGTTACACATAGCTTAGGACCAGAGATATCTAATACGGAACTGGAGGTGAAGCATATTGTGTAGTATGCATGAGGACATGAGCTTGATTCCTAGCAACGCACGCACACACACGCACATGCACACACTCACACACACATGCACACAAACACACACTCACACACCCACATGCACACATACACAAACACACACGCATTTAGATCTGATATGATGTCAAAGCTATATTTTAAATTATTCCTAGCAGGACATACTGGCACATGCCTCTAAATGCAGTGCTTAGGAGGAAGAGGAGGAGGCAGGAGGATCAGGAGTTCAGGGTCTACACTGTTTTAGGCCAGTCTGGGCTACATGAAACCTGACTCAAAAAACCCAAAACAACAAATTATTTTGGAATCTTCCATTTTGATCAGTTGACTTCTGCATGCTCGTTAGTAACCTAAAATAGAATGGCTTTCCTGGAAATTCATGCACATGGAAGAAGTTTCTATGTTTTGGAAAACACAGTGTTTGGAGATTGGATTTAACTCCTCCTGTTAGTTGTGTGTGTGTGTGTGTGTGTGTGTGTGTGTGTGTGTGTGTGTGTGT
>CAJQZJ010032083.1:5972361-5994567 GCA_907164525.1 Lophiomys imhausi
TTGAGAAGAATTTCTCTGAGTATCCCTGGCTATCCTGGAAGTCACTCTGTAGACCAGTCTGGTCTTGAACTCACAGAGACTGCCTCTGCCTTCCCAGTGCTGAGATTAAAGGTGTGCACCATCATGTCTGGTCATTATAGATATAAACTGTCTGTAATGTAACAAACTGCCATGTGGGTGCTGGGATTTGAACCCCGGGTCCTTTTGAAGAGCAGCCAGTGCTCTTAACCACTGAGCCATCTCTCCATTCTCCCCTCCCACCTTTTTGAGGCAGGGCTTCTCTGTGTAGCCCTGGGTATCCTGGAACTCACTCTGTACACCAGGTTGTCCTCAAACATACAGATCTGCCTGCCTCTGCCTCCCTAGTGTTGGGATTAAAGTTGTGTGGGGCCACTGCCTGGCCGCATATACACAGACATATGTCTATACATAATTAAAAATTTTTTTTAAAAGAAAGAAAAACAAGACACACTCTCATGAGAGATTTAACACAGGATAGTAAGGTTTTTAAGTCTTATAGTTATTGTCAGTCACTAATGACTAAGACATTGCCAGCTGCTGTATGACCATGATGTCATCAGCATTTTGGACAGTTGAGAAAAATAAAGGTGTGCATGGTGCTGCATGAACTCCGACCTACAACACCGACCGTTTCTAGAACAATCTCAAGACTCTTCTCTTGGAGCAGGCTCCCTCCTGATACAGCACCTCGAGATCCACCTGCCTCTGCCTCCCAAGTGTTGGGATTAAAGGTGTGCACTACTATGCCCGGCGGGTTTAGTTTATTTACTTTTCTTTAAAAAAAGTCCCTCTTCGTAGTCCAGGCTGGCCTTGAACTTGCAGGTATCCTCCTGCTTCAGCCTCCTAAGTGCTGGGATTACAGGTGTGTACTAACACACCTGTCTTCCAACACACACATCTTGGACTTGGTTTTATGTTTCTAAGAGTTTATTGACATCTTACATGTTCAATATTGATTTGCTTGCTGTTTCCAAACACCAGTTCCAGGAGAGTGACGACATGGCCATTTTGGTATCCCAATGCTGAGAACAGTGTCTGGCGTGCAGTAGGTATTCACTAAAAGCACACTGACCAGCTGAACTGTTGGCCGTGTTACCTCTCCTTTTCCACTCTTACTCACTCAGCCGGATCCACAGCTTGGACACATAACCCAGGAAGTAGCAGGCAGTCCTCTCCCAGAGCCCTTTGGGTGTATGTCAGTCCCCTGCGAGAGCCACACACTTCCCAGGTGTTTGGAATGGTGGAACAGTGTAGGTGGTGAGTCACCGACTCACAGTTCTGCCTTTCTTTCTGAGGATTTTACCTGACACATGACCCCAAACCCCAAGGTCCAGAGCCAGCTCTGACTCACAGATGTTAAGGAGGGCCAGGAAGGTCTCACTGAGGACAGTGTGTGACTATATAATCTTGTTTCAAAACAAACCAACCTCACCAGTTTGCTGGTGATGGCTTAATGGCTTAATGAGCAAATGTTGCCTTGTGTTGACTGCTGGGTCAGCTGATTGCTGGCTTTGTTCTTCACATACTCCAGCTGGAGAACTCCAGCTTTTTTTGGTCTCACCTTCTTTCTTCCCTTTCTTTCCCTCCCCTGGGTTCCATCCTTCCTCCCTGCCTTCCCCAAGAATGTGACAATGACTGTCAATCAAGACAGTTCAGAGAGCCTATTCAGGCACTTAGCAAAGCTTAAATCCCTCAGCAACAGGAAAATGAGCCCAAGTCCTTTCCTCAACCCCTCCAGGCAGAGGGTTTAAGACGACCACCCTGTGCCAACTCAGGAGCGAGCGTGTGGTTATGCACTCTCATTTAGGCAGGTTAGACATGAATTATTCATTTGACTGTGTTCTAGCTGTTGAGCTAGGCAGGCTGGGGCTGTATTATTCTCCTTTCTAATTTAAAACAGCTAGGTCTACAGCAACAAACTTGGAAGTATTACGAAATAAGCAAGTGTGTCAGGAGCATGGGCATACCACCCGTGAGTTCAAGTTTGCAGGGAGATAGCCCAGGGGTCCTGGTTGTCATCATATAGATTCTGACAAGCGCAGTTCAGCTGTGCAGGATCCGCTGCACACTGAGACAGGGCACTTCTTTTTTTTTTTTTTTTTCGAGACAGGGTTTCTCTGTGTGGTCCTGGCTGTCCTGGACTCACTTTGTAGACCAAGCTGGCCTCAAACTCACAGAGATCTACATGCCTCTGCCTCCTGAGCACTGAGATTAAAGGCGTGTGCCACCACATCCGGCAAAAGAACTTTTAAGAGCATAAAGGCCGAGGATTCACACATTTCTTGTACTTGCCCTCTTACAAAACTGCCACATTCGTTCCAGCAATCATTTGCATGTCTTGGGCAAGAAAAAGCAATGCAACAAAACCAAATGACACCTGCCTGCCAGATCAAACCCTCTTCACAAAACATCCCCAAGTCTTGTGCTTTCCCTCGAAAACAAGGGGTCTGGGTGCAAGCGAGCGACTCAGCTCAGTAATAGTATGCTCGAATAGCAAGAGGGAGACCCTGTGTCATCACAACAAGGAAGGAGGAAGGAGAGAAGGAAGGAAGCCAGGAGGGAAGAAAGGGTGAGAAGGTGGGAAGGGTGTTGAGTGGTTATCACTTGCCTAATATGTGAGCCTAGCCTTTAACGGCTGAGCCATCTCTCCAGCCCGACTTGCCTAACATGTATGAGGCCCTGTGTTACATCCTAGCTCTGCAAAACAAAAAAATCATCCCTGCAGAATCTTGTAATATACCCCAGGTTGGACTAGAACTCCCTATGTAGCTGAGGCTGACCTCATGCTCAGGAACATCCTGCTTCAGCCTCTCAAGTGCTGGGATTATAGGTGTGCACTACTACCATGCTGGAAGGTGGGCCATGGTGTGAGGATGGATTGTGTGTGCATGTGCATGAGTGTGTGCTGTGTGTGCATGTGTGTGTGTTGTATGTATTTGTGGAGTATGTGTGTGTGTTGTATGTACATGTGGGGTGTATGTGCATGTGTGTGTGTGTTGTATGTGTGGGGTGTGTGTGCTGTATGTATTTGTGGTGTGTGTGTGTGTGTGTGTGTGTGTGTGTGTGTGTGTGTGTGTGTGTTGTTGCTGGGAATCAAGCCCAGGGCTCAGAAACCCTCTGCTCATTCACTACATCCCCAGACATCGTCTTTTGGAAGAGACAGGATTGTGGTCAGCTGACATTCTCCCTAACACTTGGGAATCCATTAATAACTAGTTGTCCGTAGTTATTGACTTTAAATATTCATACTTTACTCCAGAAGCTGGTTAACTACACCTGCTGCTTGCTGTTGTTGTTCAAATAAAATTTTACTTAGAAGCAGGAATGCCAGTCAGGTGTGGTGGTAGCGCATGTCTTTAATCCCAGCTCTCAGTAAGGAGAGGCAAGAGGAACTCTGTGAGTTCAAGGCCAGCCTGTCTACAAAGCAAGTTCCAGATCAGATAGAGCTACAGAGTGAGACCCTGTCTCAAAAAAAAGAAAAAGAAAGAAAGAAAAGAAAAAGGAATGTTCATTTATTTCCATACTGTCTATGGCTGTTTGCATACTAACAGGGTAGAATTTGTTTACAAAGACCTTCTGACCTAAAAAGTCTAATAAAATATCTGTGGGGTTTGTGGGGAACATTGCTGGGTGCCTTGTAGCTATGCAAGGCTGTATCACTAAGTTACCTTCCAGCCCCTAAAATATCTGTGTTAATTAATTTAAAATAACTGAAAAAACAAAAACAAACAAACAACAACAACAAAAACCTCCTTTCTTCCATGGAAGAAAGACCAATAAATACCTGTCTCTCTGCAAGGCGAGGGTCACACAGAGAGTCATATGGAGCCAGTGTGGGCTGCTCTGGGCCCACGGTGGGATAAGTGTGTTCCTTCTGCGAAAAGCAGTTGTCAAGTGTGTTATCTCTCTGAGTGGCATTGCCTTCTTCCTCATTCACAAAGATTCTTACGGTCAGATCAGGAATCTATATGTACTTATTCTGCAGTGCTGGGGATGAGCACACTGAGCGATTGTAATGGGGGTGGGAGGGTGGGGGGGTGTTAAGCTCCACCCCATCTCCAGGAGAGCTGTTTGAAGTCTTGAAGAAACTGGGAGCCAAAATAAGCCTGTCTCTATTGACTTACTCATGTTAGGTGTTTTGGTCACAGCTATGAAAAGAAACAAATACACTATTTTCCAGGGTTGTCTCCCCTCAGCTCCGGCACCCAAGATAGAATGCCCAAGGATAGTGATTGGCCACAGTTACCTTAAGTGATTTTAAGCATTCACTCCTGAGACACCAGCTCTCAGATTGATCAATTAAAAGGAACACTGTGATACAGTGAAGTGAGGGAGGCCGTGCTGAAGCATAGGAGGCTACCTGAGACTTCAGGGTGAGACAAAAAACAATCAATCAGGCCCCGTGTGGTGGCGCACACCTTTAATCCCAGCCCTCGGAAGACAGAGACAGGGGGATCTCTGTGAGTTCAAGGCTTGCCTGGTCTACAAAGCCAGCAGTAGCTGATCGCTTGACTTCATTTTTACATGGAGTAAACAATCCTCATACACTTGAGACACAGTCTGTGTTGGATCACTATTGATTTCCAAACCAAAATTCCAGTATGTGACAAAGACAACAGACACACAGCTCATCTGACTGACACTGAAGTACAGAAAGATGCAACTTTGATAACTTCAAAGAGCCATCTATTTATTCATTCATTCATTCATTCATTCATTCATTTATGGTTTTCTCTCATTCATTCATTCATTCATTCATTCATTCATTCATTTATGGTTTTCTCTTTTTAGCCCTGGCTCTCCCGGAACTGTTTTGTAGACCAGACAGGCCTTGAATTCACAGAGATCCACTTGCCTCTGCCTCTGGAGTGCTGAGATTAAAAAGAGTGATCCACCACGGCCCGACTCAAAGAGCCATTTATGACAGAAGACTCCAACCCCACTGTTCTGGTGTTCTATCCTGACCCTGGTGAATTACTGCTGTTTATGTGCTTTGGTTTCCTGGGGATAATTACACCACATGCTTACACTATTGTTAAAAGACTAGAGGCCAGGGCTGGAGAGATGGCTCAGCAACAAAAGGTGCCTGCTACCAAGCCTGATGAGCTGAGTTCAGCCCTCAGCTTCTACCTGGTGGAAGGAGAGGACTGATTTCTGCAGGTTGTCCTCTGACCTCAGCACAGTGCACATGGATCTCCCCCTCAGCGAAGAAACACCCCCACACAAACAAATACATAACATTAAAAAAAGAAAGAGAAACTGAACATAGTGGAGCCCACCTTTAGTCTCAGCTCTGTGGAGGCAGAACCCGGTGGATTTCTGGGCATTCAAAGCTGCCTTGTCTACTTATCTAGTTACGGGGCAGCCAGGGATATGTAGTAAGACTTGTTTCAGAAAGAAAGGAAAAGAGAGAAAGAAGAAAATAGGTGCTGGAGATGTGGCTCAGTAATTTAGATCACTTGTTGCTCTTACAGAGGCCCTGTCTTCAATTCTCAGCATCCGCATGGTGGCTCACAACCATTTGTAATTCCAGTTCCAGCAGACCCAGAGCCATCTTCTGACCTCTATGGGCATCAGGCAGGCATGTTATTCATATTCATATACATATATATTTGCAAGCAAAACCACTTATACATATAAAATAAATAAGTCTAAATAAATTAAAGAGATTAACTTAATTAAATTAAATTATTGAGAATACACATCTACAGTGTCTGACACAAGCTGTGTGTTGGCACACGTCTGCAGCTTCAGCACTCCAGAGCTGAAGGACTGGCAGCCAAAAGATTGAAGGGCTGTGACAAAAATACATACAAAAGCAGCTTAAAGAAGGAAAAGGGTTGCCAGGCTTGGTGGTGCACATCTTTAATCCCAGCACTTGGGAGGCAGATGCAGGTGGATCTCTGTGAGTTCAAGGCCAGCCTGGTCTACAGAGTTCCAGGCCAGCCAAGAATACGCAGAGAAACCGGGTCCCAAAAAAAAAAAAAAAAAAAAAAAAAAAAAAAGGAAGGAAGGAAGGCAGGAAAGGGTTTTGGTGGCTCACAGTTTGTGAGAATACAGTTCATCCTGGCAGGGAAGGGTATATTTGGGAACTCTAGCTTGGTGGGCAGCAGTGTCAGGCCTTGGTCTGAAATTAGGCAGTAGCTGGAAGTGAGCTTGCCTCATGCACATGGAGACCTGCATTCCACACTGCATAAAAGCACCTGGTGCTGTGCGACAGTAACCTCAGCACTGAGCAGGCAGAGGCAAAAATGTCATCCTTGGCTACATAGCAAGTGTGGGACCAGCCTAGGCTACACGTAACTCTGTCTCAAAATGAAAGAGAAGTAAATAAAATAAATCAGACTTACTACGAGGGCTATATATAATAAAAGGCAGAAATAATAAGCAGTAATAAAGTTGTGGAGGAACTGACACCCTCACGACACTATGAAGGCAGTACTGTGGCCACCATATTGAAAACCAGTTGCGTAGGAACTCGGAAGTGAAACCTAGACGGTGGGGCCACAGCTCATCTGTGGAGTATTTGCCTAGCATGAGTAAAGTCCTGGGTTTGATCACAGTGAATGTATGAATGAATGAATGAATGAATGATGAAAAATCGAGTTCCCATAAGATACAACTCTGCATAAATTCAAGAGGACTGAATGCCCCCCTGCTTGTACAAGCCTGTGCTCAAGTGTTCACAGAGTTATTTGTAAGAGGCAGAAAGAGCCTGAATGTTGCCAGCTACTAGGTGGATAAAAAGGGGATTGCCCACCTAATGGAATAAAAAGAAAGGGAAGAAGTAATACAGACCATGTTTAGTCTTGAGAACACACCATCAGGATAAAGTGAGTCACGAAAACTCGCCTATTACATAATTCTTTTTATGAAATGTTCAAAAGAGGAAGAGACATAAAGACACAAAGAGGATTACTGGTTGCCTAGGATGAGAAAGGGAGGGGGGAGAAAGTCTTACAATAGTGCAGGCTTTCTCTCTGGGGCGAAGGGACTATTCTTGAATTAGGAAAGGGTGCTGGTTTCACAATTTCTAGAACGTTCTATAATTCCCATGCAATTGGGCACTTCAATTAAAAGGGTAAAACTGGGCTTGCAAGATTGACTTATTGAGTGAGGGCACCTACACCAAGCCAGACTACCTGAATTTGCTTCTCAGATTCCACATAGTGGGAAGAAAGAACCAATTCCTACGCAGTGTCCTTTGACTTCTAGGCACATGCCTTGGCTTGCATGCCCCAACTCCCACACACAACAGATGTAATTTTAAAAAGGCACATGTCATTGCTTGTGAATTATGCCTTAATTTTTAAAAAGGGGAAGGGCAGAGATGAAGAGTTCCATTATGTGCTCACCAGAGGCCTAATCGCCTCACGAGCGAGTCCAAACAGAAGGCACCCAGCACTCTTGGCATGCCTATGAACCAGGCCCTTCCACAGCCACCACCATGTTTTGTTCCAAGCATGGTGGCTTACACCTGTTATCCCAGCACTTAGGCACCAGAGAAGTAATAGGATCAAAAGTTCAAGGTTAGCCTTAGCTACATAGTGAAATCCAACTTAGCCTAGCATGCATGAGACTCCTTCTCAAACAACAATGACAAGAAGGACTCGGGAGGGCTGGAGAGATGGCTCAGTGGTTAAGAGCAATGGTTGTTCTTCCAAAGGACCCAGGTTCAAATCCCAACACCCACATGGCAGTTCACAGCTATCTGTAATTGCCGGGCATGGTTGTGCATGCTTTTAATCCCAGCACTCGGGAGGCAGAGGCAGGTGATCTCTGTGAGTTCAAGGCCAGCCTGGTCTACAAAGTGAGTCCAGGACAGCCAGGGCTACACCGAGAAACCTTGTCTTAAAAAACAAAAAAGAAGAAAAGGAAGAAGGAGGAGGAGGAGGAGGAGGAGAAGAAGGAGAAGGAGGGCTTGGGAGATGGGTTGGTGGGTAAAGGTGCTTCTGCCATAAGATTGGTGACTTGAGTTCAATCCCTGGAACCCACATAAAGGTGGGAAGAGAGAACTCACTCTACAATGTGGACCTTTGACCTCAACCTGCATACTGAGTACTTGTTCTTTGTCCCTATCATCCGTGCACGCATGTGTGCAGGCACACACACATACACATAGTAACAATAAATTAAAAAATGTAAAAACAACCCATATTTTGTTCAAAGTGAAAATAAAAGAGGTCCAAAGGCTCAGGGTGATGTAGCAGCAGATCCCAGGATGTGGGAGATGGACCACCAGCTGCTAGGAGGCAAAGAACAGCACTTCCGTAAAAGCTCTATGGGAATAAGGCCCTGCCGCCACCTTGACTCTGAACTTCTGTCCTCTAAAACTATTAGGCAGTGAACTCCAGTTGTTTTAAGCTCTGTAGTTGGTTGTAGTTTGCTGGAGCAATTTTTTTTTAAGAAATTAAGACAGAAGCCATAGTAGAGTTTTAAATTTATGTTTCAAGAGTGACAGGGAAGCATGAAACAAGTGGGGAGGTGGCTATGATGTGTTTGGAAGGTGTACTGCCTGTTTTTTTGTTTTTGTTTTTGTTTTTTGTTTTGTTTTTCAATACAAGGTTTCTCTGTGTATCCTTGGCTGTCCTGGACTCACTTTGTAGACCAGGCTGGCCTTGAACTCACAGAGATCCACCTACCTCTGCCTCCTGAGTGCATGGATTAAAGGCATGCGCCACCATGCCCAGTCATCACAGACAGCTGTGAACTGCCAAATGGTGCTGAGAATTGAACCCAGGTCCTTTGGAAGAATAGCCACTGTTCTTAACCACTGAGCATCTCTCCAGCCCCATACTGGCTGGTTTTATTTCAACTTGACACAAGCTAGAGTCACCTGAGAGGAGGGAATTTCAGTTGAGAAAAAATGCCTCCATGAGATCAGGCTGTACACAAATCTGTGTGGCATTCTCTTGAATAGTTATTGATGGGGGATGGCCCAGCCATTGTGGGTGGTGCCATCTCTGGGACAGTGGTCCTGGGTTCTATAAGAAAGCAGGTTGGGCTGGAGAGATGGCTCAGTGGTTAAGAGCACTAGCTGCTCTTCCAGAGGTCATGAGTTCAATTCCCAGCAACCACATGGTGGCTCACAACCATCCATAGTGAAATCTGGTGCCCTCTTCTGGCCTGCAGTTATACCTGCAGACAGAACCCTGTATACATAATAAATAAATAAATCTTAAAAAAAAAAAAGAAAGAAAGAAAGCATATTGAGCAAGCCACAGGGAGCAAGCCAGTAAGCAGCACCCCTCCATGGCCTCTGCATCAGCTCCTGCCTTCAGATTCCTGCCCTGTTTGAGTTCCTGTCCTGACTTCTTTTGATGATGAACAGTGATGTGGAAGTGTGAGCTGAATAGACCCTTCCCTTTCCAAGTTGTTTTGATCATGGTGTTTCATCACAGCAACAGTATCCCTGACAGGAGAGAGGCAAGAATGAACATGAGGAGACTAGTCAGGGGTCTGTAGAGAGGCTGGTCAGGACTTGATGTGTAGTCAGGAAAGAGATGGGAGTGGCTGGTACCCAGATCACTGAGGATGAACACAGAGGCTTTATGCATAGATCCTGGATCACCAAGAGGGACACAGGCATGTTAACAGTAGCACACAGAGTGTCATTTGGACAAACATAAAACTTTCAAAGAACTGAGGCAGAAGGATTGTTGTGAGTTTGAAGTAATCCTAGGCTAGAGTGAGTTATAGGCCAAGGCTACATGAGGCCTCTCCCCTCAAAAAACAAATATGTAATATGTTATGCAATAATATATCATTATATAAAAATAGTATATAATAATTTATATGTATATTGCAAATGATATTTATTATATGTTATATATGTGATGATTAGTTGGGTTTTTTTGTTTGTTTGTTTTTTGAGACAGAGTTTCTCTGTGTATCCTTGACTGTCCTCAACTCACGTTGTAGACCGGGCTGGCCTTGAACTCACAGAGATTTGCCTGCCTCTTCCAAGTGCTGGGATTAAAGGTGTGCACCACCAAGCTCGGCGATAGTTAGCTTTTTAAAAAAGGTTTTATTTGTTTTAAATTGTGTGTGTGTATGTGTGTGTGTGTGTGTGTGTGTGTGTGTGTGTGTGTGTGTGTGTATGTGTGTGTGTAGGGGGTGGATATGTGTGTGTGAGTGCAGGTACCCTTGGAGATTGGAAGAGGGCGGTGGGTACCCTGGAGCTGGAGTTACCTGTGATTGTTGGCTGACTGATGTGGGTGCTGCGAACCAAACCTAGATTCTCTGAAAGAGCCCTAGCGACAACTTTCTTTTAATTGCCAACTTGACACAATCTAGAATCACCTGGAATGAGAGTCTTAGTGAGGAACTGTCAAGATCAGGGTGGCCTGTGACACTGAGGTGGGGAGACTCACGAGGAATGTGGACAGTGTCATTCCATGGGCTGGACCCTGGATTATGTAAAATGGGAGAGTGTGAGCAGCATACAAGCTGTTGTGCCTCTGTCATCATCTTCTACACTGTGGCTTGTTCTCTCGGACTCCAGCTTCTGTGACTCCCCTGCGCTGGCTGCTCTTGTATCAACTTGACACACAAGCTAGAGCTATTTGCAAGGAGGAAATCTCAGTTGAGAAAATGCCTCCATAAAAATCAGCTGTAAGGCATTTTCTTAATTAGTGATTGATGGAGGAGGGCCCAGCTCATTGTGAGTAGTTCCATCCCTGGGCTAGTGGTTCTGTGTTTTATAAGAAAGCAGGCTGAGCCAGGTGTGGTGGCGCACACCTTTAATCCCAGCACTTGGGAGGCACAGGCAGGCAGATCTCTGTGAGTTTGAGGCCAGCCTGGTCTACAAAGCAAAGTCCAGGACAGCCAGGGCTATTACAAGAAACCTTGTCTTAAAAAAAAAAAAAAAAAGGGCTGGAGAGATGGCTCAGCGGTTAAGAGCACTGGCTGCTCTTCCAGAGGTCATGAGTTCAATTCCCAGCAACCACATGGTGGCTCACAACCATCCATAATGAAATCTGGTGCCCTCTTCTGGCCTGCAGATATACCTGCAGACAGAACACTGTATACATAATAAATAAATCTTAAAAAAAAAAAAAAGAAAGAAAGAAAAGAAAAAAAAAAAAGATTTTCCCCTAGAGGCATTGCAGATGTGGCTGCTGTGTCACATGTGCATTAGTAGGTGGCAGAGAGAAGAGGGGCTATGTCTATATTCAGTGTTCTGACCTATGAACATTTGAATGAATAATAGCCTAATATTCCTGGAAACAAACAAGCCAGAGACCAACACTAGTTTAGCACCATGGGGACCAGAAAGGGAGCTAGCTTGTGACAACCACCAGTGCAGCACCAGGGAAGTGCCAGTTGGGCTTGCTCCCAGGACAGGAAGCAAGACAGAGACTAGAAGAACCCTGCCTGGCCTTGGATGTGGGGGTTGTGGCTGAGCCAGCCATGAGGGTGTGAGAGTGGGGAGAATCAGCCCGCCTTTTGTCTGTTTTGTGGTGGTGTTGTCAAGGGAGAGGTCCCCTCCCTTCTCTTTTGCCCTCACTACCAATGGCAGACAGGACATCTGGCCCTGATGGGTCATGAGAGCAGGAGCTGTCTCTGCCCCTCACATGGTGCAGCACTCAGGAGAGCAGGCCCTGCACCTAGCCTGAGCAGCACACTATAGCTGGTCCTGGATGTGGATGTGGAGATATGGGTGAGCCAGCTCCAAGTGTGTGAGTACAGGAGAGCCAGCCCTGCCTTTTGTCTACTTTGTGATGGTGCTGGTAATGGAGAGGTCGCCTCTACTCTCTTTTGCCCTCACCACAGGTAGCAGATGGGAGAGTAGGCCCTGATGGTGTCATGAGAGCAGGAGAGGTGGTCCAGCCCCTTACCTGCTGCAGCACTCAAGAGAGTGCTGTTCTTGGATGTGGGGGTTGCAAGCCCAGAACCAGAGCTTTGAGTAGACCCACCCCAACATATACCCCATGGATGAACTGCTGGAGTGCATGAAGAGGCCTGTTCCACCGACCCAAAACTAGAGAATCTCCATGACACAGGGCAACAACAGTATCTCTGAGAGGAGTCCCAGTGAGGTTCCAGCATTGACAAAGCAGCAGAAGCCAGAGGCCTCATACCAGACCAAGGAGTCATTATAATGAACATTTGCAAGCAAAAAGTATGGTCAAAAGGGAATATTATAGGACACACTGAGACATACTACAGTTTCCACAATGAGATTTTTTTTTTTAATGTTGGGAGAGGTTTCAAGGGTGCAGGGTGGGTCTGAGGGGAGGTGGGAAAGGAGAGGGAACAGGGTATATGATGTGAAGTTCAAAAAATAAACAATAAAAAGAAAAAAAGTAAAAAAAAAACCCTAAAGAAAGAAAGAAAAAAGAAAGCAAGAAGGAAAGCAGGCTGAGGAAGTCATGAGGAGCAAGCCAGTAAGCAGCAGCCCTCCCTCCATGGCCTCTGCATCAGCTCCTGCCTCCAGGTTCCTGCCCTGTTTGAATATATATGTATGTACACACACACACACACACACACACACACACACATGATTGTGACAAGTGGCTCATGCCTTCAGTTTTACAGAATGACATACACCCCAGTATGGGGAAAAGGGTCTCTGTTAACACCTGCAGCCTGAGACGCCTATGAACTGTCCTCACTGATTTCACCCACCTATTCTGCATCTCCTCCTTCCCTCTCCCCCCACCCACATTTATTTATTTCTTCAAGTTACACCTCAGTCACAGCCCCTACTCCTCCCCTACGGGTCCCACCCTCTTCCCCCTCTCCTTCCTATCCTCTTTTTTTTTTTTAATTTAAGGCGTTATCTTTTTTTCCCTCCCTTCTTTCTCTTGTCCTCCTCCTCATTTCCTCCCCTTCCCTCTTACCTTTCTTAAGTGTTTTCTTTTTGTAAAACTACGTTACTTGGTTGTGTGTGTGTGTGTGTGTGTGTGTGTGTGTGTGTGTGTAGGCCAGAGGCTTGCAGAACACAGAAGCATCCATTCTAAATCGCCCCTCTGTATTTCAATCCACGGTAGCACATTCTCCTTTAAGACACGGGCATCCAGCAGGACGTGATAAACGCCCTGAGTTATCCAGTCACACACTCACCTCGTGCCGTAAGAGATAAATAAAAACCCTCTCCCTCAATTAAATAATCTCCAGAACCGAACATCCGCATCCCCACTCGTCTCTGTCTCAAACCTTCTTACACCCCGTCCCCCCCCCCCCCACCCCATGGTCACCACTGCCCTCTGCCAGCGCTGGACTGAGAATACCACAACCTCCTCACTTCTTATTCAGAGGAAGAGCTAAAATTCCCCATTATTTATTGATCCCGGCAGAGTGATAGAGTCCTTAAGCCTAATTATGTACAGAATGCCCGGGATGTTGGCAGAATGGTAAACTCCTTCGGCTAACGCACGGCATATGTTCGAGGGATTCAACTAGCTCACATATCTGTCTGCACTGTTAATAGAGTAGGTTACATGCCAATTACCCAGGCATCCATCAGCCCGGCTGGGTACAATGGAGGCAGTGTTCACACACTTGATGGGCGCATTCCTTCTCCACATCAGAAGCAGCTGGGCCCGATGACGACCACCGGGCTTCAAGGTTTAGGAGTGCGCTAGGATCGAGAGGAGCTTGCCCTATCTACAAATTCCTGCAGGCGTCGTTCACCTGGATTCTTCTGGGGGGGAAGGAAGGGGGGAAACAAAAGACCGTGTGGCTCACTAGTCTTCGGTCATTTCCTGCTCAGACTTGCTGGCTGTCTGGGTGGAGGAGGTGTTGAGGAAGAAGAGAGAAAGCCGCGAGCAGCTTCAGTAACGAAAGACACAGTAATGGGAGTGGGTAAATAGATTCCCATGAAGGGAATACGTTCTGGTGCCTGATTGTAGAACCATGAGTCTAAGACTCCTTCCCCCTAAGAGTTTGTCCTTGTTTTCGGGAGAGCTACGAACTGAGCTTGCCACTGTTCTCTTCCTTTTGATGTTTCTTCTTCGTTCTTTCTCCTTCTGATGCGGAAAGGTGGGTTGGAAATCTTGCAGTATCATCAGGGGGAAAAAAAAAAGAAGCTGTTTCTGGTGGTATTTTTAACCAAGCACGGAAGCTGAAATGTCTAGAACCTGGATAGAGAAAGAAAGCCTCTGCTCTCTTTTCCGAGTATCCTCCAAGGTTGCTGCTGGCATACACGGGAGTCAAAATGGCAGATGTTGGAGACTCGGGGCGGGGAGGGGGTTGGTGGAGGCAGATAATCTGAGACTCTCCAGGGATTTCTTTCTCGATTCCCATTCCCTGTACTTTCAGACCCCAACCCCGGTTTGAAACAGTTGTCGTTCACTTGCCCAAGACCTCACAGCCAAGCCCCAGCGGCAACAATAAACAAAAAACTAGTGGGTCCCAGGACCAACCTCTCAGGGTTGCCTTGGCACCCTGCTAGCAGGCCTCCTTTTAAAAAATTACCCGCAGTTACTGAACAGGCAGATACAACATGCTAGACATCATTTGTGTGTGATTTCAGCTCCGCGTCTTCTCCCTCCGTCTCCTACAAGAAAATACAATAATTAACTCCATGCAGAATGGGGGGAGGGGATCTCCCTCTCTCTCTTTTTTTTTTCCCCCTTCTTAGGCTTGAAAAGAGATTCTAGCAGATAATTTGGCTGAACATGAAAAGGGAGACGCAGCTTACAGCCGCCCAAATAAAGTGCTAGGTTGGTGAGGCTCTGAGGGCTGGTTATTTCACGACATGAAAAGCAGACATTTATCTGTTCCCATGGAGATGCAATTTCTACTAGTCAATCAGGCACTCGGGAGGTCAGACAATAGCCTGTAGGTCCTTTTTCCATCCCGGGAGACACTCAGTTCTAGCTGTATTTGAGCATTTTACCTAAATTTAAAGGTGTCAAAGGGCTTCCTTAGAAATACCTGTAAGCTAAGCTGTGACAATTTCAAACGATCAAAGTGAACTGGGAATTTGTGCTTCTTCGGGGTAGTTGGGGGGGCCCCCCCCCCCCCCCCCCCCTTCTAGTTTCAAATCCTCCGGCTGGCTGTCACAATCCTTCTTTGCACAAATTTGGTTTCCAAACTTGACTCCACCCTCCTGGATAAAACAGTTCATGAGATGATAAATTAAGTGTTGAACTTTCCCCCAAGCACTGGCTGAGGGGCAAGAAAGGGACTCCTAATAGAAGAACATCCTGGAAGGGGGGGCACACCAGAAGAGAGCACGGCCCGGAACTGCTGTGGCGTCAATAAATTATAAACTGGGTTCTTGGTATTTCCTTGCCTGAAAACTACACATGCAGAAGTGATCAGGGCTGTTCTGACCTTCTGTGTTTGTTATCAATTCCAAAACACACAAATAGTGTTCATTGGCAAAGTGTGTTTATTGCAGTAAATGCTTGGCGAGGTGAGTCTCTGAAACACACGGTGACTTCTTTTTCTCCCACAATCTCACAAGTGTCTTTTCCCCCACCCCCCTTTCATCGTTTTTACGCATGCCTGAGGCAGAAAAAAATGGAACAGAGGGCTTCCAAGAACTAATTGGGGAGGGAGAAGGCATTTACAGAGATCCTGTTTCTAAACGCGGTTTGCTGGTTCAGCCCCCACTGGAGAGGCACACGACCCGATGTGACCTAAAGCAGGATGGTGACGCAACAGAATGACCCAGGCAAGAAAGGATTTTATCTCTAAGCAACTTCACTCTTGTTAATGGAGCCACTCAAGTGCTGCTCAAATGCACAAGTCGGGAAAGCAAACAGGAGGCTGTGTCCTGGTTTACAATCCGGAAGCTTCTCAGTCTTCCTCCACTCCAGAAGCTAGCAGGGAACAAAGACACTGACAGGGCTACCTTGCGACAGAGTGGGAGAGAGGCGGGGGTGGGGGGAGGAAGAGAGAGAGAGAGAGAGAGAGAGAACACTCACCATTTGGAGCAGTCCCAGCCGCAGTGCCTAGGGAAAGGGCGCCATTCCAATGTGGGTGATAATGAATGACATTCCAGGTTTAGGAGGCCAGGAACAGAAATTCACTTGTGATGCACCAGAAGTGGATAAGGGAACAATTGTTGTGGGATGGTATCTCCTTGGTTGTTCAGCTATTTCTTCCTCTTTTTTTTTTTTTTTGACAATTTTAGTTTAAGCACTTTTAAAAAAAGAAGTACATGTTTAACCTCATTAGGAGGTTCAAAGAATATAAATTAAACCCACCACCTTAAGTGTGGATCTCACTGGAGATAGCTAGTAACCACTTAACAGCGGGATACATCTTCCCAGACATCTTCCTTAAGTGCATAGTCTTAATTACCTCACTGGTATTTAAACACACTGTTGTGAGCTTTTTCTTTAACCTTAAAAAAGAAAGAAAGAAAGAAAAGAAAATGTCCATCATAAACAATTTTCAGTATATGTATTTTAAAGTAGGAGCTTCCAGCCTGAGGGAGTGGGGGGATGGGACATTTGTTACTGGGGGGTACACACGTGTGACCTTCCCCCACAGATAGTGACTGCAGTTTTCTGTGCTGCCTTTCAGGGTTATATAGATCGCGCCAGTGTATATCAGACAACTTGATTTTACACAAGTATCTCTTGTCTTCATGGTAGAAAAACTTGATCATTTCAATAGTGACAAGATGTCTCTTTGAATGCCATTTCTTACTGTTCTTCTCGTGTCCCTCTGACCAGGAGGCTTCCAGCCTTTGCTTCTGTAAACCCAGCACTGTGGTAAATTCTCTATGCTCTCGTGTATCTAGACATTTTCCTGCTTAAATACAGTGCGTGCCCCTTTTCTGAAGGGTTTCTATTTCCCCACACCTGGCCCCAAGATGCCGGAATCCAAAGGAAAACCGGTCAAATTAACTTTGTGTTAAGTGACCGTATGACCATCCCATTGGACAGGCAGCACGAATGTCTCCGTCATGGTGGCTTTTGTTTGTTTGTTTCTTCTACTGCTTGGAGTAAAATCTAGGCAAAACCCCCCCACCACCACCGTTCTTCACCCCCAGCCACCATCTTGCAGTTTTTTTTTTGTTTGTTTGTTTTTTTGGGGGGGGGGGGTTCGAGACAGGGTTTCTCTGTGTATGTCTGGCTGTTCTGGAACTCACTCTGTAGGCCAGGCTGGCCTTGAACTCACAGATATCCGCCTGCCTCTGCCTCCCAAGTGCTGGGATTAAAGGCGTGCGCCACCACCACCTGGCTCCATCTTGCAGTTTTTAAATGTCTCCTACAGTGTGGGCATGAGAGACTCCAGAAAAACAAAGAAAGTGGCTGTCTCCCAGGGGTCAGCCATCCCAAGATCTCTCCTTCAGTAAGTAAACCCTGCCTGCTTCGAATTGAATAATTCTTCCATGCCTTTCATCTCAGACTCTGAGAAAGATCGAAGCCCCCACTAACAACTTAGGTGTAGCTTCCTGCACCTTATGTGTGCAAGAGTAAACTCACTAGGATTTCGAACAAAAGTGTGTCCTTGGGAAGGAGTGGGTGAAATGTTATGCTGAGGATGAGGGAAGTTATCTCTGTGGAGGAGTCCCATTTTATCAAACTATTGAAAAACCTTAAAAAAAATCATCTGCCCATACATCATCATTGGCCCCGCTGGTGAACTTGCTATGCCTTTTGTTTCACATATATATGGCAAATCTCTGTATTGTTCTGGGAAGGAGGGAATTTGAATGAAGGAGGAGGACTGCTCGGTATGCCTCGAAACAAATGAGCTAATTGAAAAAACTCAATTCAGGAAGCGGGTGAGCGAAAAGTGAAAGAAGAATCCAGTGTGCTGAGCGAGTGCCCAAGCAGCTAACTGCTTCCTCCAGCCAATGTTAGGGGTGGGCTGGGAGATTAACTTCACAAGCTTGTTTGCTGTTTATCTTCAGGATTCCTGGAGCTCTCCTCTCCAGCTGGTTACAAAAGAAAAAAGAGGTCTAGGAAGCCAGTCCTAAGAAAGGGAGCTGCTTAGAGACCCCAGAGAGAACAGAGAGATATGCATATTTGACACAAAGAAATGGGAGACAGAACCAAGCACTTGATGTCAGAAATCTTAAAAACTCCAGTGGCAAAGCCAGGCATAAAGGGTCCAAGAAAAGAAAAGAGTGAAAATCCTAGGAGCTCGCCTCTCCTCTGTGATACTGCTTAGTGGAGTGTAGACAGATGTGTGTGTGCGTGTGTCTGGGTACTGGAACCCAGGGCTTTATATATACTGCCTCTGAGCTTGGTTTTGTTGGGTCGCTCGGGTAAGCATTGTACGAAGACTGTGCTTCGTGGCATAACCTCAGATGCTACCTCCAGGCCAACATGAACCTTAGATAAGATGGGGCTCCCCCTGGGGCCCTTCCATCCTACTGTTTGGATTCTGAGATTGGACCTGGAAGGGCACATACTTTCAGGAGCACACGGCGCTCTTGGCAGGCACAGATTGCCCTCTCCTCAGGCACTCAGGTGTACTCGGGTCATTTAAATATTTCTGTACACATACTGCTCTTTTCCTCCCATGGCTCTGAACCCAATTGCTTAGGAAATTGGGAAGAGGCATTAGAAGGAAGCCTGTATGCTAAGACCATGTTAAAGTCACTGGCTAATGGAAACAGCTTCCTTTGGGCAGATAGCTTCATTTCCCTACCGTCAACTGGGCAATAGTAACGAGGGAACATTTATATATTATGTGCTTTGTGCACAGGCCTGTAAAGTTTAGAGTATTCATTTATTAATTTATTCACGTGTGTGTTTGCTGTGCCTGAGTCTCTGTATGTGCACCACACATGACCAGGAGGCGTGGTGGCCAGAAGAGGGTGTTGGATCCCCTGGACCTGGAGCTACAAGCACTTGTGAGCTGCTTGATGAGGGTGCTGAACTGAACCCAGATTCTCTCGAGAAGCATATGTGCTCTTGACCTCTGAACCCTCTCTGTAACCACTGCCCCCACCCCCAATTTTTTGTTTTTGTTTTCAACATTTATTTATTTCTTCAAGTTACATGTCAATCACATTCCCCTCCCTTCTTTCCCTCCCAGTCCCAACCTGCTACCATCTTCCCCTTCTCCCTTCTATTAGATTTTTCTTTTTTTTTTTAAATTTAAGGTATATCTTTTCTCCCCCAACAGCTCCCCCTTTTAGTCTATTTCCTTGTAACAATAAATACAATACAAAACAGTAAGAACAATTAGGCAACAATTATGAAAATTATGAGATATAACATACATTCCCAATGTCCAGTCCATACATATTTGGCAACTGATATTAATATTCTATTATCTATCTATCTCAATGAGTTTAAAGTTCTATACCTAACTCAGTTTCTATCCTAACTTGCATTTCCAAGTTAAAGACATCTTAGACCTAGAATATCTTTTTAGGTCCTTAACAACTTAAAACTTAACTGTGAGACTATAACTATCTAGTCTTCAACCACATCAGAGACCTAAGGAGGATAAATATATTTGAATAAACAGGAAGTGCAGAGCCAGCAGCTTCCAAAACTAAGAAATGACACACAACTGGCTGCCCGGACAGTCCCCAATTTCTCTCTATAACATTGGAGCATCAATCTTCAGCCTTTTGGCCTCATTTCTCTGACAGACATTAATTGTAAAGCAGGAATTATGAAGGACTTGCTTACCCTGTCTTGGCAGAGCTAGGCTGTTGACTTACCTGCTTCCAAGTTTTGTCCTTTTTGGACAGCATTCTATCTACAGTTGAAGCAAGGGCTTTCTCTTGCCCAGTGACAAGCTTGCCACTAATGCAGCCACCTCCAAATGGAGATTCTTCAATGCTCATCATCTACTTGGAGTAGAATGGAGGCGGGAGGGGGGTGCTGTCAGGAGCTAACATGTCTCAATATCAAAAAAATCTTAAGTTAAGAAAACATTGTTAAATGCCATATTCTACAGATCTCTTGAGGTTTTAAGGTCACATCTATCTCTATATATTTGAATAAGCAAATGTTGTTTGTCTCCTAGCAACTTGATTTCTGATTAACTTAGAAAACATCTGTGATACACTACAGTAGTACCTAACAAAATGACAAGTCTGAATGACTATTAGTTTGCATTTCTTAATTATCCTAAACAGTTAATGACAGCTACTATCAAAAGGCCAAACCTTCACATTGCATTTTTAAGAATTACATAAATACCTTAAAAAGAGATAACCTTAATTTTGAATCAATATACAAAGATCTATACCAATGTAGCCAAATATAACATTAATTTTGTATCACTATACAAAGATATACGAGCAGATTCAATAATCCACCCCCTTTTCTCTATCATTCCTATATCATGTCTATATCCCCTTTTTTTCTTTTCAAGTCTTCCCCCACCCCCACACATAGGAGAGAAAGAAGATAGAGAAAAGAAAAAGAGAGAAATCCCTGGTTCTAACCTCCTAAACCTTAACAAGACCATTTAACAACTTGTAACCAATACTCCTAAACAACCACAAACATCTATAACTCATCAAATGACCAAAAAAAAAAAATCACCTTCCCGTTTTTTAAATCTTAATAAAGAATGGTACCATTTTAATTCCTGGTCCTGAGCTGAGAATTCTGAATACTTTATTGAATACTATATGTTTTTATTTTGTTTTGTTTTGTTTGTTTTTTGAGACAGTGTTTCTCTGTGTAGCCCTGGCTGCCGAGGAACTCACTCTGTTGACCAGCCTAGCCTCAAACTCAGAGATCCACCTGCCTCTGCCTCCCAAGTGCAAGGATTAAAGGTGTGCGCCACCACAGTCAGCTTCCTGAATACTCTATGCTAATGGTTATTTCTGATAAATCTATAGGGCAAGTGTCATTAAAATTAAGCGTGTGTGTGTGTTCGCATGTGTGTATGTGTGACCATGTGTGTGTATATAAGTCAGCTTGTCTGGCTTGACAACAAGAGCCTTTACCAGATGAGTCACCCCACCTGTCACCACCTCTCATTTTTCTTTTTCTTTGTTTGCTTTTTGTTTTAGGAGGCAAGGTCACTACAACCCAGACTTTGAAATCATCACCTAGGTAGCCAAAGGTGACCCCGTAACTCCTGATCTTTTTGCTTCTGCCTTCCAAATGCTGAGCTGATAGGCAAGTGCCATCTTGCCACCTAGCACTTTTGTTTCTAATAAGCATGAAGCCCGGGGATACAAGGTGCTCCAGATCCCAAGGAAAGAATGTTCCTGACCCAAGACTCCATACACCTTCTTGAAAAGGAAGACTGTCCTCCTCTGTACTGAGCCAAACCTCAGGCACTCTGGTTCCTATCATCCGCTGGGCCTCCCCGTCCCTCACCCCCGCACTGGACTCTGGGAAATAAGCTGTAAACAAGACTGACAACTTAGTCATGAGTCAACAAGCAGGGCATTTTCAGAGGATGTGGGGAAGGGCTCAGAAGGAAGCAGAACAGATGGGATGGAGAATGATCAAAGTTGGAGTAACAAGTTTTTTTTTTTTTTTTTGGGGGGGGACCATGAAAAAGATGTGGATAATGAGCCTGGACTGTAGATAAAATCTAGACCAGAGGAAGACTCTAATTTTGGGTCTATATCAAGAGAGCATAAATCCCATTTACCAGGGTAGAAAAGATCTGGGTGTGTTGAAAAGTTACACTGATGTCTTCTCTTCCTTGTTGTATTTATTTATTTAAAATTTTTAAAAATTTAATTCTTTAAGAAAGTTGTTTTCAAAACTTTGTCAGCAGGACTAGCTGTTCTTCCAGAAGACCAGAATCTTGCTCTCATCACTCTTGTTAGGTGGCTTACAACCATCTGTAATTCCAGCATCACGACCCAGGGCTCCTGCACTCACATGCAGGACACCCTGACACAAACACACACACATATACATAATTAAAAAGGTTCATAGATGTGTGCTGAATTTAATCATCCCCACCCTACTACCTCTTTCATTCATGACCCCTTTTCATATAGGGGCCATGATTTGTTGTTGTTGTTGTTATAGATAGTGAATAAACATATAAATGGGGTCTATTTAACTCTTACGCATATGTTTTGTTGTTGTTTTTTTTTTTTTTTTCTTTTTTTTTTTTTTTGGTTTTTTCGAGACAGGGTTTCTCTGAATATCCTTGGCTGTCCTGGACTCGCTTTGTAGACCAGGCTGGCCTTGAACTCACAGAGATCCACCTGCCTCTGCCTCCCAAGTGCTGGGATTAAAGGCGTGCGCCACCACTGCCCGGCTGTTGTTTTTTTTTAAACATTTATTTATTTATTTATTTATTTATTTATTTATTTATTTATTTATT
>CAJQZJ010032083.1:5994577-6019857 GCA_907164525.1 Lophiomys imhausi
ATTTATTTATTTATTTATTTATTTATTTATTTATTTATTTATTTATTTATTATGTATACAGTATTTGCTCTACATATGTGCCTGGGCACCAGATCTCAATGTAGATGGTTGCAAGCCACCATGTGGTTGCTGGGAATTGAACTCAGGACCTTTGGAAGAACAGCCAGTGCTCTTAACCTCTGAGCCATCTCTCCAGCCCCATTTTATTTTTAAAATAAATGGTCTTGCTGTGTAGCTCTGGATGGCCCTGAAACTTGTAGCAATCCTCCTGCTTCAGTCTCCTGAGTGCTAGGCTTACAAGTGCATACCCTCACTTAGTATCTTTTTATGTTTTTAAGGAGCAGTGAGAGAGAGAGAGAGAGAGAGAGAGAGGTAGCATTATACAAGGTAACAAACAAAAGAGGACAATCTGAATATGGCTCAGCAGATAAAGTGCTTGCTGTCAAGTCTAATGACTTGAGTTCTAACCCCAGGAACCACAAGGGAAAAGGAGAAAACGGAATATTACAAGCTGTCCTATGACCTCCACACATGTGCCATGGCATGTTCACATACAAAAAATTAATTAAATGTAATATTGTTAGAGTCTAAAATATTAACTATCTGGCTTTTTACAGAAAAAGCATTGCTGAAGTGTCTGCTCTCAGGCAGTCACGGTAGTGAGCAGATGTCTCCAGCTGATTGGATAAACTGCCCACTGCCCACGTCTTTATCAGGAAGCAGCCAATGACCTTAAGCAGAGTTCTACCTGGGAATAAAGATGGTCCCTGATGAAGAGGTGGGCAGAAGGCAGCTCCTTTCTTGCCTCCTTTCCTCACCAGATGTCCTAAAACCGCTAAGGAAGAGGACACATATGCAATGTGGCAGGGGAAGAACATGGGAAGAGGCTAAATCCTGAAGATGCTTACTGTCCCCGACCCAGTGTGGTAGTGCCCTGTCCCCTGATTTGGGTGTAAGCCACTTTCCAGTTCCTGCAGTTGAACTCGTCCTCTCAGATATGAATCTCTCATGTTTGGGCTTATTATCCCCATCTGTGTGTAAGAAAAGGTTCAGAGAGAAAAAAGGAGCTGCTCAGGGCAGTGTGTATGAGGCCAATGTGGTCTGGCTCTAAGCACAACCCACTACTTCTGTTCCCACCATGGTAACACAACAGAACCTTGACATGTGGGGCCTTATGTGACCAGGTAAAATGTCTGTGAACAATGGACTCTACAAATGGACACTAAGGGTCACTGGTGGCCCCTCCCAATAGTTACTGCCGCTTTTCCCACTAACCGAGATCTGAGGAATGTGAGTCAAAGTATATATACAGAGTCTTGTTTCCATCTTGTAGGAAGTTTCATTTGGACACCACAGATATGGAATAATGTGCAGGAGTCCACATCTAACTAGCTGCCCAGTGGCGAGGCTTCCTTCCACAGAACAAATTGTCACTGGCACCATTCTATGCCAGAGGTTGACAAGCTGCCTCTGTGAAGGATCTGGGAGTTTTTTTTTTTTTTTCGTGTGTGTGTGTGTGTGTTTTTTTTTTTTTTTTTTTTTTTTTGAGACAGGGTTTCTCTGTGTAGCCCTAGCTGTCCTAGCCTCACTTTTGTAGACCAGGCTGGCCTTGAACTCAAAGAGATGCACCTACCTCTGCCTCCCCAGTGCTGGGGTGTTTCAACTATTGAAATTTTGGTGAGAGAGTAGTTCAAATAATGTTGCAATGATTGTATGATTCTGTGTTCTAGAACAACTTTTATTGACAAAAATAGACTGTGGGTCAGATTTCTTAATGAATCATAGCTTGTTACCACTTTGAATAGACCCATCATGATTCATTTCTTGGCATTGCACATGTCTTCAATGATTAAGATACTGACTAAAGGCAGGAGGTGGTAGCGCAAGCCATTAGTCCCAGAACTTGGGAGATAGAGGCAGAGGCAGAGGCAGAGACACGTAGACCTCCCTGAATTCTAGATGAATCTAGTCTACAGAGTGAATTCCAGAACAGCCAGTGCTACACAGAGAAACCCCGTCTTGAAAAAACCAACAAAACAAACAAACAAACCCTCACCCAAAAAACTAAGTAAAGGCTGCATCCAGATTCTCTTAGAGGGGACATCATGAATGTGACTCTTAATGTGTTTTAAGTCAATTTCACATGGAATAAATCTTAGGTTATTTGTGGGAGAGATGAATGTTAGTCGGTCCTTATGATCTAGTTATAGAATACCATAAAGATAAGTCTTCAGGGGTTGGAGATTTGACTCAGTGTTTAAGACAAGGGCTCACAACTGCCTATAAGTCCAGGTCCAGGGGATCTGATGCCCTCTTCTGGCCTCCACAGGCAACTGCACTCATGTGCATATATGGACACACGTGCTCACACATAGTTTAAAAAGAAATAAAAAACGGCTGGAGAGATGGCTCAGCCGTTAACAGCACTAGCTGCTCTTGTCAGAAATGAAAATATAGTAACACCAGCTTTCATTCTGCCAGCTGTCAGCCCGGTGGCTTCCCATGGTTAACATGTCTTGTTCTTACTCTGCACAGTTGGAGGTCTGGGCCAAAAGGGGAGGCCCATACAGGGTCTATATTCAGCTGGCACTGAATATAGTCTACTGCTCCAAAGCTGTGGAAGTGTCTAGGTAAATTAGGAAAGCTTTTGCTAGGCTAGGGAATGACACACTCAAGTCACCCCTTCTGGTGGGATATAAAAGGAGAGTGACGAGGATTTTGCCCTTTGGCCTTGTCAGGATGAGGCCTCTCAGGAGAAGTGGGGCTAAAGGTGGGGAGGAGTGGGTGAGACAGGCTTGTGCAATCCAGTCTCATGCCCGCACAAGCAGTCAGTGTTTGCCATTATCCGTATCTTGATTTCCAAGGCAAGATCCAGACTTGGGGACCTTAAGTTAAGCCAAGACAGAGGCAGAACCCATGTAAGGACCAGCTATGTAAGAGCACCACACGTTTGGAAAGAACACAACCACACCGGATAATCTTGGGCTTTTTCTAGACTGCTAACACCTGCCAGCAGTTCCAGCTTTACATGTGTACATATACACACATGTATATATATGGATATTATATATTACATTGCATTACTATATATATCTTTATGTAGACCCAACTGGCCTCAAACCCACAGAGGTTTGCCTGCTTCTGCCTCCTGAGGGCCTCCTCTGGCATTTTAATAGCACCCGTGTACAGGGTTAAGGTTCCAACTCCAAGGTCCTTGCTGATAGTGTACTTTTTTTTTTTTTTTTTTTTTTTGCGGTGTTGTTTTGTTTGTTTTTGTCCTGGAACTTTCTCTGTAGACCAGGCCGACTTGGACTCACACAGATCTGCCTGCCTCTGTCTCCTGAGTGCTGGGTTTAAAGGCGTGCACCACTACTGCCTGGCTGATAATGTATGTTTTATGGCAACTTGGTAATTTGTGTCTCGGTGTCAAACAAAAAGCCTATTTCTGCAATTCAACTCAATTTGGACATGTCAAAATAAGAATTTGACCAGTTTAGAAATCTGTAAAAAATGAAATTTAAGGGGTTGTAGAGATGATTGAGAGATTAAGAATGCTTGTTGTCTTTTTAGAGGCCTCAACTTCAGTTCCCAGCACCCATATCAGGTGGCTCACAACTGCCTGTAACTCCTGCTCCAGGAAACTTAGTACCCTCTTCTGGCCTCTGCTAGCAACCTCACATACATACATGCTGGTACCCACACATACACAAATGAACCTTTTAAAATGTTTTTATTTTATGTTTGAGTGTTTTGCCTGCATGTATGTCTAGAGGTCTATGTGAATGCCTGGTGCCCACAGAGGCCAGAAGACGGCATCAGATCCCTTGGAACTGGACTGTGGATGGTAGTGAGCCATTGTTTTGGTGCTGAGAATCGAACCCAGGACCTCTTGGAAGAGCAGCCAATGCTCCTAACCAATGAGCTATCTATCTTTCCCACCCTGCACTGTGTGTTTTTAAAGACGTTTGTCAGTTTCTCACAATGACTTTTGGGAGGGTTCTGTTTCATCCACTATTTTGAATGAGAGTGATGGGGTTTAGGACTCAGAGACTGGTGCAGGATTACCCATCCCAGAGGCAGGGCCTGTGTTCAACACTAAGGTTGAGAGACATCCTTGTCCATTCTGTCAAATTCAAAAATGCATGACATACAGCTTTGTTTTCAGCAAGGCAAACTGTTTCAAAGTTAAGGTTATGGCCTGGATGTACCCTTCAAAAAATATGATGGAATCCCTAGCCTGGAGGTTATGAATGGAATCCTCCTCATCAGGAACGTGTGAATGAAGGTGGGCACCCCACCTCCCACCAGCTCCTGGAACCCGTGAACGGAATCCCTAGCTTGGAGAAGGTTATGAATGAAGTCTCCAGCCTGTAACTTGTGAGCGGAGCCTTGTATGGAAAGGGGTCTTGATAGCTGTGGTCTAATTGGAATGGGGCGCTTAGTGTCAGTTCAACAGTGGCATCCTGTGACAGAATGTGTTTTTTCACTCTCATCCTTTCAGAATTACAGTGACTTTTCCAGAGTCTGCATGAAGTGTGAGTTGACAACTGGCTGATCGAGCAGCCGACAGGTGACCTTATTGGCCTTCTGTGATGCTTCATGTCAAAATGAAGCCACCTTACTCAACAAGTTTTGGGGACAGAAAAGGATAGGGTTGTGTGTGTGTGTGTGTGTGTGTGTGTGTATGTGTCTGTGTGCGCACACGCGCATGTGCACGTGTGCACACACCCAGTATGTCAAGGCTGGAGAAGGATGCCAGGTGTCTTCCTTCTTCCTGTGTAGATCTCCTTCCTAGTTCCTTCAGACAGGATCTCTCACTCCAGTGAGAACTATACTGGCAGCCACAAGCCCAAGTTATCCTCCTACCATCTCCCCAGCACCTACCCCGATCCTGGGGTTACACTGGCAAAGAAGCATTCTTATCCACTGAGCCTTCTCCTCAACCCTGAAAACTATTTTTCAAAAGGATGCGACTCATGTCAGTATGCCACAGGTTTTATCACTGTCTTTTTTCCTGTTCTATACACGCATGTACATGCACACATATGTATATATTGCATTGCAGGTGTGTGTGGAACCCCCTACTGAGCTGCACCCTGCATATTCTATTCCTTCTTGATAAATCCTTCACAGGTGTCTTCATCTAATTTTGCTTAGGGTAGATGCAGACACAGAAAACTTCACATGTAAAAGCTCTTCAGAGCCTGTGACTGCTCTACCGGTGCACACATGTACCCGCACTTAAAGACTTGAGAATGACCGACTCAGGGACAAAGTTCTGCTTCTTTCCTGGACATGTGACAAGAAAAAAAATTTCCTATAAAGTAAGGAAAAATTTGTGGTTGAGGGTGCAGACCATGGCTTGGGGTGTGGCTCAGCTGATAGACCATATCATCATGTAAGAAGCCCTGGATTCAGGTGGACATGGTGGCGCACGCCTTTAATCCCAGCACTCAGGAGGCAGAGGCAGGCAGATCTCTGTGAGTTCAAGGCCAGCCTGGTCTACAGAGTGAGTCCAGGACAGCCAGATATACCAGATATACACAGATTAAACCCTGTCTCAAAAAAACAAAAAACCAACCAAACAAACAAAAAAGCAGCCCTGGATTCAACCCCCAGCACCATGGAAAGCAGGCATGGCGGTACACCCCTGTGACCTCAGCACTCAGGAAGTGGAGGCAGGATCAGAAGTTCAAGGTTGGGTGGGTTACATGGCTCAATGGGATAAAACCATTTACTGTTGAGGTGGAAACCTGCATCATGGTAGCAGGAGAGAATGGATTCTTGTGAATTGTCCTCCGACCTCCATGTATGCACCATGCCAAGTGTCCCCCAATAAATAAATGTCACAAAAATGTAAAACAAACCTAGAAGTTCAAGGTCATCTTTGACCTTACAGTGTGTTTGAGATTAGCCTAGCATACGTATGCTGTCACAGATGAATGCCCGTATATTGGAGACGAAAAGAGCTCCATCTCTTTGGAGGAGTTCCAAAAGGGATGCAAGAGTGAACCAACTCCTGGCCTTGTTCCGTGGGGAAAGGCATGTTCTAAAGAGGGGCGCTGCCCAGACCATGCACGTCTGTCCTGGGGATATTGTTAATGTGGTTTTGGACTCAGAAATCTTCCTTTTCGTGATGACCTGGAACCGGAGAAATGGCCCAACAGTTAAAAGCACTTCCAGAGGACTCAAGTTTAGTTCCCAGCACCCACACTGGGTAGCTTAAAACTGTCTGTTACTCAAGTTCCAGGGGGACCTGTCACTCACTTCTGGCTTCCTTGGGCAACCATACACAGAGACACACATACAGACACACATACATACACATAAGTAAAAATAAATCTGTTTTTTAAAAGAGGGATGGCAGGTCCTGAGAATGTGCGTTTTTTGACATGCTCCCTTGATCTCTGATGCTGTGTGTCACCTATAGAAGACTGTGTTCCTCTGTGGTCCCTCCCCAGAGCACCCTTGAGACTCAAGTTTCAGTAGGCAGCTAGTCATTCAAACACTAGCTTCTATTCTTCTCTTGCATTGAGTCGTCGTTGTCACCTCACTTGGGTTCCTTTGTCCCGATTGCTTTCCCCAAGAACTGAGCGTCTGTCCCTTGATGTATCCATCTGCCCACTTACCTACCAGATACTGATTGAGCTATTTGGGCTCAAGGAATTGTGAGGGACATTGAGACATAGGAAAGAATGAGACACTTTGTAGTCTTCCTGGGATGTGAAGCTTTTTGAATACTGGCCAAGAGCTTCTGTATAAATGCAAATCCAGTCATACTCACGTCCCATTCAATCATGGTGATCGATCATTGGTGATCCTCCCAATGCTGGTGGGAAAAGTGTTCACTGTTCCTTGCTGCAAACTGCCTCAGGCTTCTGAATGTCTCTCACTTCTGGCCAGCTCTGACCCTCCCTTGAAACACTCACTATACCATCATTTAATTTTATTGATGCCCCCAACTAGCCTGTGTGAGGTCCCTACTGCATTCACAGCAACTTTGAAAAGGACTTTCTATATTATTAACTCTTTGAATCCTCAATGTTGTTCCGAGGCATGTCCTATTAATACCTATTTAATAGGCAAAGGAATCTGAGGCCTGAGAGGTTCAGTGCCCTGCTTCACAGCACATGGGTGGTGAGTGGTAGACTAGGGTTAGGAACTGGCTGTCTGGCTTCTGGGGGCGTTTCCTTTCCCTTTCTGCACTGCAGCCACTTCCAAATGTCAGGAGGCCAGGTCTTCATACATATGGGTGAGTGACAGCCTCTTTCCCTGGTGGTCATGGGATGATGGGAAGGACCATTATTTTGCTAAGCAACTGTAGGATCCAATTGCTTTCTAAATCTGAATCTCTGCATCCAAAGATCAGCGAAGCTCTCTGATCAGAGAAGTTTCTGTGTGCAGTGGGTGGTGGTTGACACAGAAACTCACAGCTGGTCAAGGTGCCTAAGTGTCTGAGGAGCGCTCAACCACAAGGCCCAGTTTGGAGAGACCATTGTAAGAACCAGAGGTTGGGTAGGATGGGAAGGACCAGGGTGGAATGGTGGCTTTGACTATCACAGGGCTGCTGTGCTCATAGCTTCACAGCAGCTGTGTTTTCCTGCACAAGATCAAGCCAATCAACATTCTAGTCCAGCCGGAGGAGGGGCTGTTCTAGTTTATTTTCAATTGCTGTGTTAAAAGCCTCAACTGGGGGGCAGGGGGGGGGGAGGAAAGGACTTATGTGGCCTACACTTCCAGGCCACAGTCTTTCACGGAGGGAAGTCAGGGCAGGAACAGAAGCAGAAGCCATAGAGGAACATTACTGCCCCAAGCATACTCACGCTCAGCTGGCTTTCCTGTGCAGCCCAGGGACATGTGGTCAGGGAATGGCACCGCCCACAGTGGGCTGTGGCCTCCTTCATCAGTTGCAATCAAGGCAATGCCTCACAGGCCAATCTGATTGAGGCAGTGCTTCAACTGAGGATCCCTCTTTCCAGGTAACCCTAGGCTGTGTGTCAAATCAAAAGCCAAACTAGTCAGGAGCTCATGAGCCTCCATCTCTACCTAAGGAGCTAGTGACAGTTGGCAGCTCATGGCAGAGGTGATTCAGTTTTCTTTATGTGTTTGGTGTTGGGTAGGTTGACCACACGCTACTGGATAGTCTCTCATACATAAATATGGATAGCACAAATTGGTCTTGATAAGTTATTAAAAGAGGGGGGCACACAAAGTTGGGAGGGTTTGGGGGTGGATCTGGGAGGAGTCAGGGGGAGGTGTGGGGGACGAATACGATAAAAATGCATTGTGTGCACATTTGAAATTCTGAAAGCATTAATAAAAATATTATGTTAAAAAATAAACATATAGGCTTTGCCCTGTTCTGGTTTGAATGTGAACATCCTCCAATGTGTTTGAACCCTTAAAAGCACTAACACAAACCCACCAGGCTTGTTTCACTGAAAGCATAGAGGGATGGACTCAGTCTTGAACAAAGCTGGCTGGGGCTTAGGACTCCTGGTCTGGTTTGCCTGCTGCTGTTGGGAGGGGAAGGAAGCTTGCCTCTCCTCTGTCAGGACATCCCACAGGCTGAGACTCAACCTCTACAAGCAAACGCATGCACATAGACACAGAAGAGACAGACAGACAGCCTCGCTCTCTCTTTGTTTCTCTCTCTACCTGCTCTCTGATTTCTTCAATCTTGTCATTATGAACAGATGATAAGTGTCACTAGTCAACAGCCTAGGGGCAGAGAATGTTTCTCCAATAGGGCTGGGCTGAGCTGAGCAGTTTGTCACTGTGACTGAGCCCCTGCCTTCACCAGGGCTGAGCTCCTTATAATGAATTTGTCACTCATTCTGCGCTCTGAATTTAGGAGTAATGTTGGTCCTGAAGAGCCAAAGTCGCAGCCAACAGTAAATCAGTATTGGTATCATTTGTCTTTTGGCATCTAGATTAGAAGAGAAAATGGTTACAGTAATGGCATTATTTCTTCCACTCAGGAGGGAAGCCAGACTTCTCTTGTGAGTTCAAATGCTTCCCTGAGAAGAGCTGAAGTGGAAAGTCTAGCTGATCTAAATGAGCAAACCTTCACAAACGGCTCAGAGGAGTATCTAAGCAACAGGTTTGGCCAGAACTGTGAAGCCTTACTGTAGAAGAAGCAGTGGCTGGAGAGGCCAAATGGTGTCTAATGACGTCATCTGTCTGAAAATCAACATGTAGCTGCAGGTATGTGAGTGTGTCTGTGGCATGGGGGATGGAGGAGATCTAACCATTCACAGAGGAAGTGAATGAGAAATGGGAGGGGCCAGGAGGGGTGTGTCAGGAAAAGAATGCGGTTCTCTTTCGGTCATCTTGAGTTGTTCTCTTTTCCTTGTGCCATTTAAAATAAAGGCAAAGAAAATTAACCAGAGACACCCCAAAGCTCTTAAATCCACAGAAAACTCTTCAATTTTTAAGAACATGAGACCTCTGGGGCAAAGACCTTCCTTGTTTTGGGTTATTCCTGAATAAACTGTTTGCAAGCTGGTTCACATTTTTGCCCTTTCCAAAGAAGGTAGATGATATAAAATAGCTTGAGAAAATCCCCCCAATGAACAACAACAACAAATTCAATTTTCTTTCTCTCTCTCTTTCTCACTTTCCCTTTCTCTCTATCCCTCCTTCTCTCCCTCCCTTCTTAAGTTTCTTAGCTCCGGTTAAGTTTGCTTGCTATTATAGATTTGTATTTGTGTTTTTAAAGGAATAGGAAAATCACAAAGGACCCATAGTCCTTGGGTCTATTATTTAATATACACATCCTACTTAAAGGCATTCAATCTGATATTTGAATACTAAAGTACAAAAAAAAATCACAGTTAAAAACCAGCCCCTCTCAAAACTGGGGAGCTGTCTTCTCTCAGCACTGACTCATTTTTGGTTAGCCTACTGTCAGTCAATCTTGTTGCCTTTTTTTTTTTTTTTTTTTTGGTTTTTCGAGACAGGGTTTCTCTGTGTAACAGCCCTGGCTGTCCTGGACTCACTTTGTAGACCAGGCTAGCCTCGAACTCGCAGAGATCTGCCTGCCTCTGCCTCCCGAGTGCTGGGATTAAAGGCGTGCACCACCATGACTGGTACTTTTTTGGTCCTTTTTTGTTGTTGTTGTTGCTATTCTTTGTCTGAGACAGGGTGTTCTATAGCCCAAGCTAGTGTGGACCTTTCTATGTAGTCCAGGATGACCTTGAACTTCTGACCCTCCCACCTTTCCCAGGGTTGAGTTTATAAAGCTGCACTCTTCACAGCAAGTTTTATGAAGTGCTGGGAGCAGAACCCAGAGCTTCCCACCTGCCAGGGAAGCACTCCACTGTCAGTGACACCCCCAGTCCTGAATTATCTTTAATGGAAGTTGCATTACACTTATTTGTTGTTGCTGCTGTTGTTTTAAGCTAAAAAACAAAACAAACAAACAAACAAACAAACAAACAAACAAACAAACGCCATTTGAAGTGTGTGGGTATTTTGCTTGGATGTATGTCTGCCTGCATTTACAATGCCTGGTGCCAGTGGAGGCCAGAAGAGGGTGCGGAATTTCCTGGAGCTAGGCAGCAAACTGCCATATGGGTACTGAGAATTGAACCTGGGTCCTCTGGAAAAGCTGCCTGTGCTCTTAACCACTGAACCATCTCTCCAGCCCTTTCTCCAGGTTTATTAGATGCGGGTTTAATGTCACAACCATCTGTGTTGTGATGCTCCCCCGCCCACCGCTGCCCAGGCCTGTAGTAAGGATTACACAACTGGAATTACTTTTAAATGACCTTGTTACTCAGGAAAGGCTATGGAAAGACTCATTGGCTACAGAGTAGCCATGTGGAGACACACCTAAAACGCTGCAGCGGGTGGGTTTCAGAGAGGATACAGGGTTAGAGTCTCATGGTTTCACTTCTCATACAGTTCTTAGCACTGAACAATTCTGGTGTTTGAAATAGTGGTAGAAAGGAGCTAGGAGTCAGATGTGGTGGTGCACTCACAAGCATCCAGGAGGGAGAGGCAGGAGGTTCAGGAGTTCAAGGCCAGCCTCAACTACACTGAGTTCCAGACCTGCCTCTCTCCAAAGAGACGGGTCTCCAAAACCCAAAGCAAGCAATCTACAAGTTAATGACTTTGTCTGTATTCTCCTTGTCTGTCTCTCCAGCTTTCTGTGAGGAAGTGGTGGGTTTTGTTTGTTTTGTTTTCCCAACTACCAGTTTCCTACCACAAACTATATCTATGTTTGTTGCTACAAAGAGCTGGAGGGCAGAATGTTAGTGAGAGTCTTTAATTGTTTGATTTGCTGGAAAATGCAGATCCCACCCCTACCCCCATCCCCAGATGTACTTTTGGTCTCTCTGAGGGTTTTTTTGTTTGTTTGTTTTTGGCTGTACTTTCTCTTCCTGGGGCATGGAAGGTAAAGGTCCATCCATCCATCCATCCATCCATCTACCCATCCACCCACCCACCCACGCACCCATCCATCCACCCATCCATTTGTTTGTTAATTAAAACTGGGCACCTGCCACAGGCCAGGCTTGGTGCCTCGAGTGCCTGTTCTTAGGGCATTCCTTTTTAGTAGGGAAGATAATGAGCTAAATTACCAAAAATAAAGACCAGTAATTAATTTATAAATCAGTGCCAAATAGAATACCTGTTGTAGTAGTTACTTTCCTCATTGCCGTGACAGAATATCTGACAAAAATAACTTAAATAAGAGTTTGTTGTGGTTAGCAGTTTGAGGGAATAGTCCATCATGTCAGGGAAGGCATGGTCGCAGGAGCTTGGGATGGTGGGTCACATCCCATCCATAGTCAGGAAGCAGAGAGATGTGAGCGCTGTGTTCAGATGACCTTTTTTTTTTTTCATTCAATTTAGGACTCCAGTACATGAAGTGCAGCTGCTCACTTTCAGGAAGGTGTCCGTCTAGGAACTCTGACAAAGACACACCCGGAGGCTTGTCTCCTAGGTGATTCTAGATCTTGTCAGGTCGACTGTTGATATTAACCCTCACACCTGCTACTGTAGCTACAGTGAACTAGTTACATTTATCCCAAGAGGGCAACTCTCGGTTAATACTTATTACATACTGGTACCAATGGGGGACTAAGAAACCCAAGGATTAAATACAATGTAGAAGTAGGACACCCAAGCATGCCCATCGCCCCGGTGATTCCATAGAGCCAAAGGACACTCAGAGATCTCTTGTATGTGGCTCCTTGTGATTTTTGGATCCTTCCTCCTTGAGCAGGTGAACTGGGGACAGCACTGGATGCTGTGACCTTTCCTAGCAACAATCGGACAGCGATGAAGCTGCACTTAGACTCACCTCACATTCTGCAAAAGATGCTTCCCAGTTAAGATTTTAAAATTGTACTTTAACCCAGCCTGGCAGCACACGATTTCAATCTCAGCACTTAGGAGGAAGAGGCAGGCAGTTCTCTGTGAGTTAGTGGCCAGCCTGGTTCACATAGCAAGTTCCTGGACAGCCAAAGCTCCATAGTGAGACCCTGTCTCACCACCACCACCACCACCACCACCACCACCACCACCAACAACAACAACAACAACAACAACAACAAAACAAACAAACGAAAAACCCAAAACCAAACAAAAAATAAAATACACTCTGAACCAAACAAGGCGATACAAGCTGTTAGTTCAAGCCCAACTCAGAAAGCAGATGCAGGTAGATCTCAGTGAGTTTGGTCTACATAATAAGACTCTGACTCAAAACCAAATCAAACACAACAGCAACAAAATAACCATTCTGAGTAGTAGGTTTATTTTCTTGTGATTTCCATGATTTCTTAAAAAATGGGCACAGGAACCAAAACTTAAAAAGAAAAGAAAAAATAATAAAGACTGAGGGCCTAATGTAAGCAGTTCTCAGTGAATCAAGATTTAAAAAAAAAATGCTATGCATTCCTGTGTGTGTGTGTGTGTGTGTGTGTGTGTGTGTGTGTGTGTGTGTGTGATGGACGCATGCCATGGCATGCCTGTGGAAGTCAGAGGACAACTTTAGGAAGTGTTTCTCTCCTCCCACCCTGTGGGTTGAGTTCCAGGTATGAAACTCATATTCTCAAGCTTGACAGTAGGCGCTTTTATCCACTGAGCTATCTCATCAGTCCCCACTTTTCATGAAATATTACTGACTACATGAGCGCTTGCTTAGCACCCAAGAGGCCATGGATTCAGACCCCAGCACCACAATTGCACACACACACAAACAGTCTGTGACTTGACTATTTATTAACTCTGGGAATGTGGTCACAAGCAGGTGACCAGTATTTGATTGAGGTCAACTTTGATTTACAGTCAGGCGTATTTTACTTGTTTCCTGTGGAAAGGTTGTCTTTCTGTGGAATGATCATATCCAAATGTTTGTGCTGTGTGCACTAAGAGCTTGAAAATGACGTCCCAGGCGATACCAGACAAAGTCATTCATAGCAGACCTTTATTTCTTCTTTTTATTTAAAAAATATTATTGTTGTTGTTATATGTATGTGTATGTGCATGTGCCTAAACAGGTCAGAGGCATGTCAGATCCCCTCGTGTTGGAGATACAGGCAGTAATGTGGGTACTGGAAGTAGAAGTCAGATCCTCTGCAATAACAGCACATACTCTTGACAGCAAAGCCATCTCCCCAGGCTCCTCATTTTTTTTCCCCCCTGAGATAGGGTCTCAATACTCAATGCCCAAGCTGACCTGGAAAGTTTGGCAATCCTCTAGCCTCAGTTCCCATCAATGGTTGGATTACAAGCATGAACCACCACACCCTACTTGAAGCAACCCTTTAAACCCATGATGTCGCAAATATTCAACATATCAGAACCTGGCTGGTGAAGCCAGAATTCCTCCAGCTACAGTCAAGATAGGGTTGATAGTCCACTTAGTCTGATTTCTTCTACCACAGGTTTCCTCTTTGTTTCCAGTAAGTATCTCTTCATGCCAGGCTGGTACACAAGGAGATGATTAGCATATGAACAGGAGGATCTCTTTGGGATGCAGAATTTGGACTGAAGTTTGCATCTTGTCCTTAGAAGCTGCTCAGACATGCATGCTTATGGATTATCTTTAATTACCCCTTAAAACAATGCCTGCACCCAAATAAAAGACTAATCAATGATGCCTCTGGGGATGCACCCGAATAAAAGATTAATCAAGGATGGCTCTGCTTGTCCTGAAACTCTTACACTTCAAGCCCTGCCACAATTTGGTGCAGCGATGCCTGACACATTTGTCCCCATGCCTGTGATGTTTGGATTCGGTGTCTCAAGAAAAATAGCTGTTGGTCACCAAAGCCTGAAGCTTAATTGAATTTGTCTTCATTTAGTCTTCTGACTTGAAAACGGGGGTGAGAACTGATGTCGGGAGACACACCTCAGGATACCTGATCATTTGGAGAGTGAGAGCAAAGTCGTAAAACGTGGAAGCTGTGAGAACATGGAAGTTGGGGATGTCTTGTAAAGTTTCTTTTCTGTCCTTTTAGCTTTGGGCATTGACAAAAAATGCTCCATTATCACTGCAGTGTCACACTCGGTATCAAGATGGTGACCTAACATGAACTATGACATCATTTTGGAGCAGTTCTGTAGTATTAGTGTTGGTTATAAACTTCTTTTTCCTTTTAGGGAACAAGAAAACATGAGAAGGGTGTCCTAGTTTGCCTTTTGTTGCTGCAATAAACACCATGACCAGAAGTAACTTGGGGAGGAGAGGATACATTTGGCTTATGCATTTCAGAGTCCATCATCACTGAGGGAAGTCAGGGCAGGAATTCAAGTAGGAGCAGGGTCAGGAACCAGAGGGAAAGGCTGCCTACTGGCTCATTCTCTGGTTTCTGTTCCCTGATAGCTTTCTCATACAGTCCAGGCTTACCTGCCTAGGGATGGTGCTGCCTGTGGTGGGCTGGGCCTAACCACATCAGTTACCAATCAAGGCTTTTTTTTTTTTTTTTCAGGCAAAGCCATAGGCAGTTCCTCCATTGAGACTCAAGCTTGACAGCAGTGTCAGTGACTCTGAGCTGTGTTGAGCTGACAGCTGAAACAAAATAGGACTGGGACATAGGGAGATGGCACAACCTTTAGAGCACTTGTTGCTTCAGTGTGAAAAGCCTAGTTCAGCATCCCCAGGGAAAGTTTCCTGGCTGCAAACCTAGCTCCAGGTTCAATGACAGATTCTGTCTCAAGAGAATGAGGCAGAGAGTGGTAGAGTGAGACAATCCACAGCTTTGGATGGTTCCTGAGGTAGTACACATACCAGTGCATACAATACAATACAATACACACACACACACACAAGAAAGTAAAGATTTCCATTTTGCATGAAGTTTGGAATCTTTTCTGCAAATGAATAGTTGACTTTATTTGGGATCTTTAATAATACCTACAATAGCCATCATTTATCACGTGTTTGTTTTCAGTTATATTCTTTCTCTTGAGACAGGGTCGTACTATGTAGCCCAGGCTGATTTAAATGAGTGGTTCTCCTGCCTCAGACTCTCAGGTACTTGGATATTAGACACATGTTACCATGCACGGTCTCCTTCATTGTTAATTTTTATTTTTTAGATAGGACCTCACTATGTGGCTTAAGTGGACTTCAAACTTGAGATCCTCTAGTGTGGCAGAGACAGAACCCAGGGCCTTGGGCATGTTGGGTAAGTGCTTCCCCAATGTAGTATAGCCCCAGCCCACTGGCCTATAGCCTCTTATTATTATTAATTTAAGAAATACATTTATTTACTGTGTGTGTTCCAACATGCCATAGTGCATACGTGGGAGGTCAGAGGACAACTTGCAGGAATTCCTTCTCTTCTTCTACCATGTGGGTCCTGAGATGGAACTCAAATTGTTAGGTTTGGGGACAAGCACTTCTATCTGCTAAGCCATCTCAAAGTTGGCCTGGCCTGTATTCCTTTTCTTTTCTTTTCTTTTTCTCTGATTTTTTGAGACAGTGTTTCTCTGTGTAACCCTGGCTGTCCTGGACTCACTCTCTAGACCAGGCTGACCTCCAACTCACGGAGATCCACCTGCCTCTGCCTCCCAAGTGCTGGGATTAAAGGCATGCACTACCACGCCTGGCTACATTGTATTTCTTTTAAAGTATATTATAATCAACTCTTTGAGAATTTTATACGTATATATATACATATATATGTAGTATTTTGATCATATTAAGACACACACACCCTAGTCTTCCTATTAACTCCTCCTGTATCTGCTCCCCACCCCTTCCCAACTTCATGTCCTGTTCTATACTGGAATGTTGGCTGGTTGGATTGTGTGTCAGCAACCACAGCTGCTGTGAGTTCATGAGTGTAGCAACTCTGTCATATCCAAAGGCACTGTCTCACCCCAGTCCCTCCTATTCCAACATGTTTCTTGAGCTGTGGAGGGAAGGAGTATGACAGAGTCATCGCATTGTGGCTGAGCATTCTACAGATACTCTCTGCACTTTAGTCCTCTGTGAGTTTTGTGTGTTAACCACCATCCACTGCACAAAGATGATGATGCCAGAGAGCTGCACTAATCTATGGATATAGAGATATGAATTTAGAGAGTAGTTTGATACTATTTACATTTAGCAAAATAATGGTAGTAGGTTCATTCCTGCGATCTGTGAGCTCCCAACTATGTCCATATTTATAGGAATAGGCATGTACTTTCCCCTGTGGAGAAGGCCTTAAATTCAATCAGAAAGTGACTGGCTACCTCCATAACATGTGTGCCATTATTTCATCCATGGGCAGATCTTCTCAGGCCAATCATTATTGTAGATTAAAGGGTTCATAGCTGGGTAGAGCTGTTGATGATGATTTTTCTCTCCCAAAAGCCTGCATAACACCTTCTTGTACTAGGAAAATGAGCCATCAGGAGTGAGGAAACTTCCTGTTCAGTGTCAGTTTGATTTTCTATGTCTTGTGACTTGTGTGATGTTTTCAGCAATAGGGTACTGCCTATTTCAGCAATAGGCAACCAAGAACAATGGCAATGAACTACATTATTTTTTTCAGTTGTCTCTGGGATACCACAACCAACAAGAGGAGGTGTGTGTGTGTGTTTTATAAAATGGTAGGTTTCCATATAGCCTTTCCTTATTAGTTATCCCTCTACATACCACCTTCTTTACTCTTTCACCCCTCTTCCTGCTTAAACATCTGATGGGGGAGTGCTAAGCATTCTAAATGTTAATTAATTGGTCCTGCTTGCTGTCTGTTACTTACATTGACTCTGATTGGTTAAATAAAATGCCAAGGCCTGAGATTGGGCAAAGACAGAGAAAGGTGGGACTTCCTGAGATTAGAACAGGAAGCCTGTGCTTTAGACAGAGGATTAAAGCATTCCAGCCAGGAGCAGCAGGAAAGAAGATGCACGCCATGGGTTAGGAAAATGAACCTCATTCCACATGGCCAGGAACATCGGCATGGCATGGAAAATGGCAGTCCAAGGGGACGTATGTATATATGGGGTCATATTTGGGTAATAGAATTATGAGCTAGCTTAGATGGGCCAAGTTTGCTCAATCCAGACCAAGGCTTGTTAAAATCCACATGGTGTCTGTGTGTGCTCATTTATAATGGATGGTTAAATATTAACAGCTGCCAAACCATTTAAATATAATATAAATACTGGTTAAATAGTTTAATTAGCCATATTTCTTTTTAAAAACATCCCTTAAACCTCTCTTCCATTTTATATCATCTGTGTTCTACTGCCTCCCCTTCCACAATACTGTGCCCCCTGGGACTCCTTTCTAACTCCCTACAAACCTTCCATATTTAACACATAGATCTACAGAGTCAAAACTAGGACCTACATATACATGAGTGAGGTTGGCACTCTTTAGTTTATATGATCTCTATTTTTAATTTTTAAAATGCTTATTTAGTTTACATGTATGAATGTTTTCCCTACATGTATGTGAGTATGCCATGTTCATGCCTGGTACCTGTGAAAGTCAGAAGAGAGCATTGGATTCCCTGAGACTGGAGTTACAGATGTTTGTGAGCTACCCTCTGGATCCTTGGTATCACATCTGGATCCTGTGGATGAGCAGGCTTGCCTAATCTAGAGTCCTACACTCTGAAGGAAGTTCTGTTATCCACAATAGACAAGAGTTAGAGGAGAAAAGGAAGATGTCAAGGGGCAGAGCTTGACTTTGGAGCTGGATAGATTTGGCTTGAGACTCCCACAGTAGCATCTACCAGAAGATCCTGGAAGTTTGTCCCTGTTTGCCTTTGCTTCTTCAACACAATATGTGGAGGAGACAAGCTTCCAACTAGGCAGCCAGGAGTTTCCATGCCACGGTCAATGTGGATACCTAGACTTAACTGTCAGGGTATAATAAGGGCCATTTAAGATTCCTGGAAAGAATGTCCTTCTAATCCATCACGTTGGGTCATTATACATGACCAATTTCCAGTAAGGCTGATAGGATTCTGGGGAGACACTAGGACCAGAGAGGAATCTAAAAACCAGGTGTGGTGATGTATGCCTGTTATGAGCCTGGTAATGATGCCACCGGTATGTCATCCTAGCACGTGGGAGGTGGAGGCAGGAAGATTAGAAGTTCAAGGTCATCCTTTGCTAATTATTGAGTTTGAGGCCAGCCTAGGCTATCAGAGAACTTATCTCAAAACAAAAAAAGTAAGAATGTAAGTATGACTGTTAGATGCTATAAGACTTGCTCATACTTCAGCCACCAAGATGAACACCGGGATCTAGAGGAAAGACTCACTGGATGCTGCCTCCAGGAAGTTAACAGTTATGTTTCTATCCTAAAGAAAGCTAATGATGCCCATGGTTGGGAGCTGAGTGGGTGAGAGGTGGTCATTTGTGATTTCTAGTTTTCCTCTTTGATGAGGTTTATTAAAATCAGATTGGTTTATTCCTCCTCTAGTTCCCATTCTTCTATTAAAATCCTGATCCTCAAAGAGGTGGGACTAGGAGGGAGAACATGTGAGAAGTGCTTAGATCATAACATGAAGGCTTTAGGAAAGGGTTTCCAGAGAGCTTCCAACCAAGGGAGCATACAGCAAAAGTCAGTGGTCTGAAACCAAGGCCCAAAGCATCCTGATCTTGAGCTTTCAGAACTGTGAGAGATACACTTCTGTTATTTGTAAACTCTCCAACCTACAGCATTTTATTACAGTAATCCAAAGGGCTTAAGAGATATGTATAATAATAATATGGTTTGTTTGGGGTGTTTTTTTTTGTTTTTGTTTGGCTTGTTTGCTTTTTTTCTGAGACAGGGTTTCTCTATGTATCCATGGCTGTCCTGGACTCACTTTGTTGACTAGGCTGGCCTTGAACACCCAAAGATCCTCCTGCCTCTGCCTCCCAAGTGCTGGGATTAAAGGCATGCACCACCATGCCTGCAGTAATGTTTGATCTTGTGATTAAGTTTATGTTTAAGTTAAGGTTCTGAAAGAAGGGATGAAATAAGGGTTCAGGAGAAAAAAAAGAAAAATAAAAAAGAAAATACTTGCTCTCTCGTTTGGGGTTAGGACTCCTGTGACTTGGTTTTCTGGTGTTGCATAGGAATTTCCAGTGAATCGATGCATTCCTTCCTAGCAAAAGAGGAAGGCTCATAAGACTGAGGAAATAAAGGAAACGCATGAAGCTCAAGAAGTAAATGAAACTTACAAGGCTCTGAAAGTTATAAGGTACCTCCCTAAGGTAGTATAAGCAATAACAGTTGCTAGGGAAAATGCTCTCAGGCAGCAGAGGTGGCTGCAGGTCCTACAGGGAGTACCAGTCATGAAGCCTTTCAGCATTACCACCTATGTTGAGGTGGGCTTTTTGATGATGAAGCTAAGAGTCACTCGTGTTCTTGGGAATAACCCCTCACTCACAGTCTCAATAAGGTCAGTATTCCATCAAGCTGGACTAGGGTGAAATCGGTTCATTGGGCTATGGTCAGTGCTGTGTCTGTTCACATCTCCCCAGGAAAAGCTACAGAACACCTGACTTTCTGCTTTCTCTTTCCCTTTCCAATTAATTACTCCTTAATTGATTCAAGCAACAACAACGCAACAAAACACAAACAACCCTTCACACCCCCCCCCATATAATACTTTAAAAAAAACACGAACAAAGGCTTTGCTATAATTATACTCTGTCATAAGTGGCAGGGATAAACATGAAGGGAGGGGCAAGTCTTCCAACCGAATACTACATGAAAGTGCAGCAGACAGAATCACACACTTAATACTGCAACAGCCACTTTGTTCGTGCTGCGTTTGAGATGGAAGGAGGGCTTGGAGGTTCAGAGCACTGGCTGTTCTTGCAGAGGACTAGGGTTTGGCTTCCAGCCCCTACATGAGGATTCCCAACCACCCTTAACTCCACTTCCAGGGGAGTCCCATGCCTTCTCTGGCCTCCTGAGGCACCAGGCACACATCCTCGTACAGACGTATAAGCAGATAGTGTGCAGGGCATTGAGGAGAACAGGTAAGTAAGTTGCAGCTATGCCCTGGCCCCTGTCTCCCACCCACACTGCGACTTGTGATTCTGTTGACTGTGTAGTTCAGTCATCTCAGAGACGCAAGCCCCTGTTAGCACTCTCTGGATGTGTGACTTTAGACAGTGTTCTGAACCCGTCTGAACCTCAGCTCTCTGTTGCTGAGTGAAAGCAGTGCTGCAGTGCTGTCTAACTTCCCTTCCTTTTTTTTTTTTTTCAGACAGCATCTCTCACTGCCTGGAACTCACCAGCTAAACCAATGATGCTCCACCCCAGTCCCGTTCTTCCTGGTGTGAGCCTTTCCTGGAGCCTCTTTGTGCCTCTCACAAATGCCAATTTGTTTGCCCAGCTCTCTAATAGCCTCACTCAGCAAACTGTCAGTTCTCTGAGAACCTTCCACACATCCCCAGCCCTGGTGCCTGGTCTTCCTGTTCGCCCAGCCCCATTCCCTTCCTTTTTATAGTTTTGTGGTACTGTAACAGTATCTGTCTCTGTGTGTCTCAGTCTCTCCCTCTCTCACTGTCTGTCTGCCTGTCTGTCTGTCTCTCAGAACCCCCCCCCCCCATCTCCTGAGTCACTCACCGTCTGGCCTGGAACTTACTACATAGGACCATGATGGCCTGGAACTCACAGAGATCCTCCTGTCTCTGTCTCCTGAGTGCTGGACTTAGGACCAAATGTCTTCTGCTGCTTGTTTTGTAAACACAATTGTATTTCAACAGAGCCCATCCATTGATATATAGTATTTACCATGGCCCAGACTGTGTGGTCCCTCTGACTAAGATATTCCCTGCCTGACCTTTTACAGATTTAAAAAAAAGCAAGCAAGCAAAAGCCACCAACTTCCCAGCTTAGAGATGAAACCTTTCATCCATGAATCACCAGCCTACACTTGAATTGCAGCTGTGGCACTTACAACTCTGCCACCCTGGTTACCCTGGTTACTCATCTGTGAGCTGGGACTATGAATCCCTCCCAGCTGATGTGAGAAACACATTGGTCACTTCATTCAGTCACCTTGTTAACTGCTTTGAAGCACTCCCGAGGGGGGTGGGGAGGCTCCCCTAGGCTTGCTGTCTTAGGTTATGATCCTAGTGGATCTTTTCTGTTCTTATAAAAAATTAAAAACAGTGGAAGAGTCTGGTCAGCCACCTTTCCTGTCCTAGGAATAAAGAACCACAACGTCCCAACATTCCATGCCAAGCAGAGTGTGTTGATTGGTTGAGTCAGAGCAACTCAGGGGGTCTTGGGGGGGCAGACTGTGGGGCTGTGTTTGATCTATTCTGGACACTGTGCTGACTCAGTGCTGATGATGGAAGGCCTGCAGATGAAATGTCTGGGAGAGCAAATATTCGTTTGAGAGGCTCAAGATTTCCAGTGGTCCCTGCAGCCTCATGGGAAGAACTGGGAGGAATAAGAGAATATTTACCGGGAATTGGTGTGGACTCTGACATCAGTTTTTGAAGTCTGGTAGTGGGGAGACTTGGCCAGACAGCAAGCAGTTCCTGGGAAGTGATATGGGGCTGCTAGGTGGTCACAAGTTTAATTTGAGCCAGACGTTCAGGGCTGGCAAAGGAGTGCAAGATCCTGGTCTGAAAGAGATGCCTGTGGGCTCCAAGGAAGGTAGACCAGAAAGCAATTTAAGTGAGCTAGGCAGCCTACATTTGGAAAATGGCTGACTTGGGAAGGCTGTTTTCAGTGGGGAGGTTTCCAGTGTTTCAGGGGCCAAGGAGCGAGTGCAGGGAAGGTCAGGTTGATGAGTCCCTTGGGAACCATGCCATTATGAGAAATGATGGGGGGGGGGTCCAGGGATGTTTCCCAGGAAAGAGATGACCTCAGGGTGGTAGCACTCTCAATGGCAGGCCTTCTCCACGGAAGGAGCCACCTTGTCTCTTTATTTTTTATTTTATTTCTTATTATTTTCTCTGGTGCCGGAGCTAAGATCTGAGGACTCATGCATGTTTGACAAGTTCTATGCCTCTGAGTTACATCTCCTGTCCTAATCTTACTGCCCCTCTTACAAGGAGATGATCAACCCCTACTCACACATTTCTTCTGTCCACCCCTGCATGGCCCAGGTCTACTGTCTCAAAGGAGGTAATTTTAAACTCTTAGATTCGAGTTTCTTTTTCATGGCTCTGCCTTCCTCTTGAGGGCTGATGGATACCTTCTGGGAGCCGGTATGCTGGATTCTCTCTTCAGGGAGAACAGAATCTGTCCCTGGGACTGTCAGTCTTTCTGCCTTTGTGTGGTTGACTCTATTGAGCATAAATCTGAGGCAGCAGGGCAGATGTTTGTCACCTAGGCAATGCTGTGGTAGAGAGCCAGTCTTCAGTGAGGGAAGGACAAGGCAGGGATGATGAGAAGCCAAGATCTGCTAAGTGGATCCTTTTAAATCTTTCTATTTCCTTGCTTTGGTTCTTCTTCCGGTCTCGCTGTATTCCTAAAATTGGGCTTTATGAGTTGTCTTTGTGTCCTTGCTATATATCTGCCGGTTTCACTGGGTTTCTTCTTACGCAACCCAAGGTATCTTAGCTATCTCAGGGGTTGAAGAGGTGGCTCAGTGGTTAGGGGACCAGAGCTCAGTTCCCATCACAGCAGCCTGAAACTCCAGCTCCAGAGGATCTGGTGCCCTCCTCTGGTCTCTTAGGGTTCCAGTACACATGTGTGCATACACACACACACACACACACACACACACACACACACACGCACACCACATAAATAAATATGAATTATTAGATATCTCAGAGATTGGGAGGCAGAGGCAGGCGGATCTTTGTGAGTTCGAGGCCAGCCTGGTCTACAAAGTGAGTCCAGGACAGCCAGAGATATTCAGAGAAACCCTGTCTCGAAAAACCAAAAAAAAAAAAAAAAAAAAAAAAAAGATATCTCAGAGAATAGGAGAGACTCTCTCAGGACATGAAGGCTTGGTGGTGGGTGGAGTTCACATTGAGTGTTGCTTCAAGAAGCCGAATGGCAGTGGGTATCTAAGAGGCATAGGGGAAGAGTTTGGCTTTGGCTTTCAGAAGAAACACTTGAAATTAATGGTAAACCCTGCCATTTTTCTAACTCTGGGCTCTTGGGAGAGAGTTCTCAACTGCAACCCAGCCCATTTCTTATGCAAAGTGGAGGACAAACAGACTACAGAGTTGTAAGAACAAAATCATCTGATGTATTAGCTGTCTGTGCTGTTAGATGTTGTTCTGAGCTGGGAGTATAGTTCAAGGGTAGAGCACACATTTACACGCTTAGTGCTCCAGGGTTCATTCCTAATATGAAAGGATAGGTGTCAGGGCAGGGGTGAGGGGAGAGAAGGAAAGAGTAGATGGGGAAGGAAAGAAGGATGTGCCTGTAACTCAGGGTTATGGTAAGAGAGGCATCAAGATTAACATATGACAGAAGCCCTTTGACAGAGAAAAATTAAAACCCTTTTCCACTTGGGCTACATGCAACAACAGAGCATGTCTGCGCTATATAACCACGGAGAAGGCTGGTACTATGTAAATGCTCTGTGGAAGGTCATGAGCCTCAGGGACCAGTGCTTTTGCGTGTCAAGTGTCTGCCTCTCACTGGAGCACTTCCCCTTTTTTTTGATAAACCATCTCTGTGTCTGTCACTAACCACATGTCTCTGGTATAGTTCTTTGTCCTGGAACATGACAACTTGTGTCCCCTAGACACTCAAGGCTTGGGGCTGGTGGACATTAGGGGAGAATCCAGATCACTGCCCTCTCCAACCCTAGAGGTCTTTGGTGGTCTCCATGTCTGGCCCCTCCTCCCATCTTATCCTCTGTATCCAAGGCCACAGATCTCTGACTGTTTCCCTTGGAGCTGCGGAGGTGTTCATTGGGAGCCTGTGGTTATACCAGGCCCACGTGTGGTGTTGTAATCAAATAGGAGACTGGGTGACTTATAGAGAACAGAAACAAATTTATTTGACTCATGGGTCTGCAATCTGGGAGATCTATGGGCATGGAATAACACCTGGTTGGGGGCCTTCCTGCTTTATCATCCCATGGTGGAATGAGAGAGGGCCAGTGGGGATGTGAGACAGCAGAAAAGCAAGACACTGCTCACTTAGAAAAAAAATGAGGCTGTGGTGGTGCATGCCTTTAAACCTAGCACTAGGAAGGCTGTGGCAGATGGATCTGTGAGTTTGAGGCCAGCCTGGTCTACATTGTGAGTTAGAGGCTAATGAGTACATACTGAAACCCTGACTGAAGAAAAAAGAATACACACACACACACACACACACACATTATTGTGTGTATGTTTATGCATGTTTGGATAGAGGCCAGAAGGAAGCTTCAGACCCCCTGGAGCTACACTTATATTTGGTTGTGAGCTTCCTGATGTTGAGTGCTGAGGACTAAACTTAGGTTCTTTGGAAGAACAGGAAGCCCTCTAACCACTTAGTCATTTTGTTATCTTATCTCTCTTTTCTCTTTTTTTCTCAACATCCTCCTTTTTGATCATCTTTGTGTATATATTGGTCTGTTTGTCTAAATTATTTCCTCAGAGAAAATTTCAAGATATTTTTTAGTTAAATTTCCTTGATGGATTTATCAGAAGGTTTCCAGAATGGTGGCCCCCATCTTATGTGCCTCCCTTTGATTCTTGTCATGGTTCTGCACCAGCTTAGGGTAGTATCCATGAAGAAAGTCGTTTTTCAGGCCTGGGGCTGTAGTTAGGTGATAGAGTGCTTATCTCAAATGCATGACGTCATAGATTCAGTTACTCTTCCTGATGATATGATGTCATAGATTCAGTTACTCATCCTGATGACATGATGTCATAGATTCAGCTATTCCTCTTGATGACATGAT
>CAJQZJ010032083.1:6019867-6040387 GCA_907164525.1 Lophiomys imhausi
TAGATTCAGCTACTCCTCTTGATGACATGATGTCATAGATTCAGCTATTCCTCTTGATGACATGATCTCATAGATTCAGCTATTCCTCTTGATGACATGATCTCATAGATTCAGTTACTCATGCTAATGATATGCTGAAATGGAGGAGGAATGCCATCTTTTTTTTTTTTTTTTAAGTCAAGATCTCACTATGCAGTCCAGGCTGGCCTGGAGCTTGACACTCTACCACCTCCACCTCTCAAGTGCTCGGATTACAGGCATGTGCCAGCTCACCCAACTTGTTTATGACTTTCTAATAGGGTTCCTGTGACAATATGGCAATGTAGTCTAGGGTGGAAGCACTCTACACTGTGTTAGTAAGCTCATGATTCATAGCTTACCAGAGAACTCAACAGACAGAAGCACTGCACAGAGACCCAGGCTCTGTTAGGAACAAAAGATGGAAATCACATAGTAAATTTCTTTTGTCCTGTCAGGGCTCTCGACTGGAGCTGGCATCACTGTACAACTTCACTAATCCTAAAGCAAAGATGGATGTACTGGCCAGGAAACAGCTGGGCTCTACCATGATCTGTGTCTTCTAGTTCATGGCCAAGGTCTGCTTTCTAGAGTGGACTCCTGCATTGTCCAAATGGCAACAGAGACTGGGACTGAGGAGGCTGGATGCTGATTTCAGAATGGTTACCTATTAGTACACTACCCCCCCCAACCTTTTTTCACTTAGATGTTTATAGGAGTGCGTCTGTGCGTGGGTGTATTTGTATATGTGCTTTGTCCCTGGAATACAGAGGAGTTAGTGGGGCTACAGTTACTGGTAGTTAGTATGAGCTGCCTGATGTGGATATTGGGAGCAAAACCTGGATCCTCTGCAAGAGCAACAAATGTTTTTAACCAGGGAGTCATTCCCTGAAGTGAGATGACATCATCTCTGGTTTATCCAGTTATTTCAATGAGTGGGCTGATGGAGACAGTTCAATTCCTTGCTAACATAGAAATTTCCTAGCTTCCTCCTGGATACATCTGAACAGGAGACCAATATAAGTGAAAATGTTTTATAATATTTATATTTCATTAGTATTATTTAGGTCTTTGTTTTTTGACTTAGAGAGTGAGAGAGAAAGAGAGAGCGAGAGTATTTCTACATAGGTCTAGCTGCTAGCTAACTTCAAGTTCATGGTAATCCTCCTGTCTCAGTCTCTCTAGGGCTGGGATTATAGCACATTATTACAACTGGAAACATTTGTTTTTTTAAAAGTTAAAAGCTTAAGTGGGTGAAAATGAAGTTTCTCTTTCTTTAGGGTCATGATCTCCTAGTTTTCTTCAGAGACAGCCACAGATACAAACTTCTAGAATGTTCTTTCAGAGTGGTTCTCAATAGGGGTATGTGTGTGATTTTCCACCCTAGGGGACATTTGTGGTGCTCACAACTGAGGGAGTGCTATGGTGTTTAGCAGGTAGTGGACCAGAGACCTCACAATGTACAGAGCAGCCATCGCAGAAGAGTGACCAGATGTGGAATGTCCCTGTACTGAGGCAAATTCCTTGCTCTCTGTGCCTGGAGAGGCAGGTGTGCGACACACAGCAGCGATCAGCAGCGTTCATGGAAACACTTCTGGTCTACTGATGGACGTGCACTCCTCTCTTCTACATATCATCCTTTCCACAGAGATTTCTCAGCATGCAAGCGTAGAGCTTCTCAAGCCAAGGAAAAAAACTTGTCTAAGCATGGGTGACTGACAGGCTCCTTTCTTCTAGAAGCAGCATGTAGGTTGTTTCTAGTCTCTGTAAATAGGATCCCCAGGATGCTGCTTGTTTGTAGCTTGGTGAACACATGGCTGTCAGTTGGTGGGTCTGTTTGGTAGACTGCCTGGTAGTCCTCCCAGTAGACTAGCTAGGTCAAAGTGGACATGAGTTGAGGATGCTCACAAGTGTTGCCAAACATCTTCCAAAGACACACACTGTGCGTTTCTATCTCCCACCAGCATGTCGACAGAATGTTTCTTCTGTCGTCCAGGTGACCCAGCATCAAATAATAACGTGTTTTAAATCAATAGTAATTCACGACTATTTATTTTTCAGCAAAGAGGAATTGGGGTGAAGGGGTATATAGACCTCTTAGTGTATAAGATCAGAGGTGTTCTCTGCAACCAGAGGGACAGAGACAAACCAACATACAGTATATTCTTTGTGAGTTGGCCTACCACAACACCAAGGGTATTTTTGCTTTGTTTTCATGCAGGCCTGGGGGATATCCAATCTTTATTCACCTCCACTTTTCTCTCCCTCTTAGGCTTTTTTTTTTGTCTCTTCTTCCTCCTCTTTCCTCCTCCATTTCTTCATAGGGTTTCAAATAGCTGCAAACTGGCCTTGAACTATGTAATTGAAGGTAATCTTAAACTCCCGATCCTCCTGCCTCCGCTTCCCGAGGGTTGTATCCTGACTTGTTTTTATGTCAGTTTGACACAAGGTAGTCATTTGAAAGGAGGGAAACTCAACTGAGGAAATTGTCTCTATAAGATCCAGCTGGAAGGCATTTTCTTAATCAGTGGTTACTGGGGAGGGCCCGGCCCATTGTGGGTGGTTCCATCCCGAGGCTGGTGGTCCTGGGTTCTATAAGAAAACAGGATGAGCAAGCCCAGGCAAGCAAGTCAGTAAGCAGCACCTCTCCACGGTCTCTGCATCAGCTCCTGCCTCCAGGTTCCTGCCCTCTTTGAGTTTCTGCCCTGATTTCGTCCAGTGATGAACAGTGATGTGGAAGTGTGAGCCAAACAAACCCTTTCCTCCTCAAAGTGCTTTGGTCATGGTGTTTCATCATAGCAATAGAAACCATAAGTAGGACAGGCTGGGATCACCAATTTTCTATTTTCAAAACTCTTTTTTGTTTTAAATGGTGTAACTCCCCATTTAAAAATACCAACAATAAACCTGTGTATCATTTCATTTGGTGAAACATCCTTAGGCTCATATGTGCTGTAGCAAGTGTCAGGAGTCCTTTCCATTGGGGGTGTCTGTGTGCCACATATGGGTAACCCGTCCATCTGATGATGGACTCACAGCATGCTTCTTCATGTACAGGGCCTTCTAAATGGTGCTGCAATAAACATCAGAGTACAAGTCTCTGTTTGAGTCTCAGCTTCCCATTCTTTTGGGTACGTACCTAGCAGAATTAATAGATCATATGGTGCTGCCATTATTAACTTTTAGATAGTTCTTCGGGGGACAACTCACCAGACCAGTGTATGCTAAAAATTCGCTCACGGGAACACATTGCGTGTGTACATTGTATTTGAAGGAGAGAAGGGTTTCATCAGAGTGTGAATTTAAGGGGTGTACCGGATAAGGAAGTTATGTAACCATGATGATGACAAAGCTTGTGATCACTAGAGGAAAGGCTGAACTCACTCAACTTGCAAGTTTTGAGTTGCTCACAGCTTAAGAGCAGGAAGAAGAAAGGGCGAGACTTTACAGGGCCAAGAGGAGGAGCTAAATCAAAAGGCAAAAGTCAGTTCTGTATTGTCCATTTCAGAGATCTTAGAATGTGGTAAAGTGGTCCTCGTGGCTATAATCTTTGTGTTGTTGTATTCAAGTGCAGAAATTCAGGTCAAATAAGGTTCTGATTTCTGTGGGCCTTATATTGTATATTTATTTATTTAGACAGAATCTCATGTACTCCAGGATGGCTTTGATTTTGTATATTAGAGTGCTAGAGAGGTATCTCATTAGTTAGGAGCATGTACTGCTCTTGAAGAGGATTGGAGTTTGGGTCCCAGCACCCACATTGGGTTTTTAGTGTACACCTATATGCACATGTATTTCATACACTCACACACATACACACAAACACACAGACCAACCAAACAAACAATAAAACCCTGAAGCAGTCCTTGAATTCCTAATACTGCTGCCTCTACCTCCCTGAGTGCTGCAATTATGGGTATGTACTACCATACCCAACTAACATGACATTCTTTTTGTTGTTGTTGTTATTTAGTAAAGTCTCCTGTAGCCCAGGATGGTCCTGAACTTTACATGAATCCAGGGATGACATTAAGCTTCTGATCCTCCTGCCTCCACCTCCTAAGTGTTGGAATAGGTTTGGCCCTGTAAACTTGTGTGTTTGAATGCTTGGCCATAGGTAGTGGCCCTATTAGGAGGTATGGCCTTATTGGAGTGGGTGTGGCCTTGTTGGAGGAAGTGTGTCCTCATGTAGGTGGGCTTTTAAGGTCTCCTGTGCTCAAGTTCCACCCAGTGTGGAATCAGATCCTGGCCGCCTTCAGATTAAGATGTAGAGCCATTGGTACCAAGTCTGCCTGTGTGATGCCATGTTTCCCACAATAATGATAATGGACTGAACCCCTGAAACTGTGAGCCAGCCTCAATTAAGTGTTTGCCTTTATAGGAGTTGCCGTGGTCATGGTGTCCTGTCAGAGCAATGGAAACCCTAACTAAGACAGCATCACGCCTGGTTTATGTGGTGCTGGGAATTGATCCCAAGGCCTCAAGCATACTAGACAAGTGCTCTATGAGCCGAGCCCCAGTCTCCAACATGGGGTTCGTCATAGTCAACATCTGTTTATATTCTACACCTATCTCTTCTCCCTTGTGTCCCAAAACACTGGTTACTTGTGTGTCCTTGGTGGTGCAGTCCTTACCTGCCACTCCGTGCTGTGAAGAGTTCCCAGACACAGCTGTGGTGTTTCTCAGTATAATATTATAAGAAGCAGAGAAGTTGTGGGGCACATCCACTCCTATCTCCATCCCTGTGACCCCATAGAGAAGCAAAGGTAAAAATGTCAACTTTTAAATTGTTTACATAGAATTTTGTTCCTATACTACTTGAAAATCTTTTAATTGAATTTAAGTTTTAGTTTTCTGTGTATGGTGTTTTGCCTGCAGTTTTGTCTTCTGAGGAGGCCAGAAGAGGGCATCAAATCCTCTGTGAGCTGCCGTGTGGGTGCTGGGAATGGAACTGAGGTCCTTTGGAAGAGCAGCCAGTACCTCTTAACCAGTATTTATTATTTATTTATTTATTTATTTATTTGTTTGTTTGTTTATTTATTTATTTATTTTAAGGATTTCTCTGTGTAGCCCTGCCTGTTCTGGAACTCACCATGTAGACCAAGCTGGCACCAAATTGACAGAGATCTACCTGATTCTGCCTCAGAGTGCTGGAATTAAAGGTGTGTGCCACCATGCCCAGCAAGTATTTGAAAATCTTTAAAATGTGCTCTCCTTCTTCTCTCTCTCTGTCTCTCTCTCCCTCCTGCTGTGGTATGGTTTCTTTTCTTCTTCTTCTTCTTCTTCTTCTTCTTCTTCTTTTTTTTTTTTGAGAAAGAATTCTGAGGTACTGTAATAGGAAAGAGGATGTATCTATGTTTGGGTTAACAAGTTAGAATTTATTTACAATTAATGTAATTTTACAAATTATGGTGGCTGTAGTGGGTCATGACTATAATCCCAGCACTTGAGAGGTAGAGGCAGGAGGAATTTAAGATCCTTCTCAGTCTGTCATCATCAAAGTTTGTCGCAAGAAAACCAAAACAACCAAAGAACCAAATAAACCCCAAACTCCTTGGTTATTTAAAGTATTTTTGTGTGGTATTATAGCTAAATTATTTCAACTTAAAGTTTGTTTATCTATCTATCTATTTATCTATCTATCTATCTATCTATCAATCTATCTATCTATCTGGTGTATGAGTTGGTGTGTGTGTGTGTGTGTGTGTGTGTGTGTGTGTGTGTGTGTCAGTCAGAGTACAACTTTCAGGGTCAGTTCTCCCCTTTTACTGTGTGGGTTCTGTGGATCAAAGTTGGGTTGTCAAGCTTGGCAGGAAGTGTCTTTTCTGGTGAATCACCGAGATGACCCTGTAGTCTAAAGTTTAGATTTTAATATGGTCTAACCTTGGCTGGGTATAGCGGCTCATGCTCTTATTATCCCAGCACGCAGGAGAAAGGGACAAAGACAGCGCACTACAAGTTTCGGGCCACAAAATGAGATCCTGGCTAAAGAAAAAAACAAAACAAATAATACACAATTACTTGAAATTACATATAAAGGTAAATAAATTCTATATTTACAAATATATACACACATATATCACCTCCTTAATGCAAAACCGTGTCTAAAATACAGTAGGGTTAAATGTTTCTGGAAATTCATTAAGGTGTGTGCCACAGTTTGAATCTGGAATGTTTCCCACATGCTCACGTTTAAAACACTTGTTCCCAGCGTGAGATGCTGTTTTGAAGCCTGTAGAGCTCTTAGGAGGCGGCGCCTGGCAGGTGGAACAGGTCATGGAGGCGAGGATTCAGCGCTGGATCACTCCTGGTTCTGACTTATCTATTTCCTGTCAGAACCTTGTGAAGAGCAGCTGCCTCCTGCTAGACAGTCACAGTTTCCCCCATCATGTCCTCCCCACTGTGAGGACCAAACTCAGGGAAACTGTGAGCTAGAATAAACCTTTTCCTCCCTTCAAGACTGAATAGCTGTTCATACAGGGGCGTTTAAATAGCTTAAAGTGAAAAAAACAAAAATAACCAAAAAACGAGATCACCTCTAATCTCATCCCGTCATTGCCAATACCAACATTTTGTTGTGAACCTGTCTAGTCTTTTTTCCCTCTCAATTTAACTGATAGATTTAGTCCCCAGAACATGGTGGAAGGATGGAAATTCAGTCCTTCAAATTATCCCCTGAACCCCCTAAGTGAGCTCATGCACACCCACGTGTTCTTGTATACTCTCCACACGTGGGCACAGCTCCACACACAGATAAATAAAAACACATGAACTTTAGATTATAAAGCAGGGACAATTTTGTTATACCCCTCCCCCACGCCTTATCATAGGGAATCATATTGGTTTTTATTTGTGGAGTAAGTAACCGTTTCTTCATGGAACTAGAGCGACTTAAGTATCGAGAAGCAGTGGTTAGTGATCCCTGCTCTGCTACACGAAGAACGAACGACCGGACCCATTCCAGAAAATGGTCTTTCGGATCCCACATGTTGACACATTTACTCTACTGAGCGTACATCCCCAGGAGGAGGCCAGCTCCTCACAGTTTTTAAAGATCCCGAGGAAGAAAACAAATCCGCACAGACAGACACGCACACAAAGCAAAGTGTGGTGTTCAAGTGGACGGGAATAGTCTAAGGCGTTAGCTGTGTCCTGTGCCACCCGTACAATTCATTGGGAGCTTCTGACCGTTCACTTTCCCCAACACAGAACCAAACCTTCCTGCTGCACACATAAGTGCTTTGCGGTGCCTAACCCACCTCTCCTGCTGTCTGCCCTCCAGTAAAGTACGCGGGGAGGAGGCCACTCCCTGCAAACCCACTGGGCATACTCCAAGTGTAGGGGTGTGGCTCAGCTGGTAGAGCTCTTGCCTGGCATGCTTGAGGCCCTGGGCTCCATTCCCAGTCCTGCAGAAACTGAGCATGGTGGTTCACACCTGCAATCCCAGCTCTTGGGAAGTGGAGGCAGGGTCTGCCAGAGTTCAAACTCATCTATGGCTACACAGGAGTTCAAGGCCAGCCTGGAGGATGTGCGACTTTGTGTCGAAAGAAAGAAAGGAAAAGAATTTCTGGAACTCAGTATTCTCTTGAACTCTGAACTTTAAAAGAGTAGTCCCAGCTTGGAGCGACGGAAGCTGGGCTCATGGCCTTCTCATCTGTAAAATGTCGTCGTCCATACATGCCTCCTAAATTGGAGTTTGTGGAGTAAGATCAACATGCCCAAACTTCTTTTTTTGCTTTTTCCATTCCGATGTTTGTGTGTGGTGCATATGTGTGTATGCGTGTCTCCAAGTGTGTGAACACACGTGAGTTGTGGTGGCACGTGATGGGGGGAGGCCAATTAATTATTCCAGATGTCTCCTCCTCCTTCTCATTCAGTGAGTCAGGTCCAGAGCTCATCCATATGGCTGGACGTGCTAGCCAGCTTGCTCTGGGAAGTCCCTCCCAGGTGGGAGTTTTAGGCAGGCTACTGCTTATGTGGGTGCTGGGGGATCTGAACCCACATCCTTGACACATCTAGCACAACTTGGTCCTGGAAAGCTGCCCTGGGTGATAAGAGAATTGAAGAAAGGACAGACACATCAGAAAAGCTGGGGTTGGGCAGCAGTGGGAGCCTCAGTGCACCAGGTGTCCTCAGGGCCTTTACTCTGTACACCGGGAGGAGGAGGAGGAAAGGTAGCTAGCATAGGTGGGAACCCTTGGCAGGGGAGCAGTTTCAGTCTGTAAACATCTGAGGAGGGAGCTCAGGCCATGCCTACAGTACACCATCAACATTTGAACCGACCAGAGGAGGGCTTTGCGGACTCCCATGAGTCTGAGGTCCCTGTGGATCACACATTCACTGATGACGCCATTCACTCAAGATTGACTCAGCTCCCCACAGGTTCTCATGAAAGCACTTTTTCTGTTGAATCACGTTCCTCAGCCTCATACCAACTTTTATTAGACCCCGTGTCTTAGTTGTTTTCCTATGGCTGTGACAGACACCATGACCAAGGAAACGTATAAGACAATTTAATTGGGCTTACAGTTTTGGAGGGTTAGAGCACAGAGGCAGAGCTTAGGAAGGGTGGCAGGGACAGCTGAGAACTCAGAGAACACACTAGAAATGGTGTCAGTCTCAAACCTGCCCCCAGTGACACACCTCCTCCAACAAGGCCACACCTCCTCATCCTCCCAAAACAGTTCCACCAAACGGGGAATAAGCATTCAAGCAGATGAGCCTATGGGGGCCATCCTCATTCAGACCCTGTTCTCTGATCCTTATTTGGTTTCTGGAAGAAAAGTCAGATTGAGTTGATTTTAGAGAAAATACTGCATTCTAAAACAGGGATATATATATATATATATATATATATATATATATATATATATATATATATATATATATAAAGCAAATATATTTCTGTGTCTATATGACCCCCCCACATACCCAAAGCAAAAGACCCATGCTCCATGAACCCCACCTGCTCCCCAAGCCAAGGGATTAATTTAAGGTTTTCACATCAGGGTTTTTCTTTCTTCAGTGTAACCTCAGACCACTTGTTGGAGTGCGTGCACAACTGTATTCCAAGGGATTTTCTCAGGGAGGGATTCACTGGCTGTGAATGGCCTGATGCCAGGGTACTGACTCACAACTTCCTGCATGGGGGTCTGACTTCCCCAGACAGCCCCAAGGACCTCTTCTTCTTCCTGTGGTCTGACTCTGGAAGGTGCCACACAACCCCCCCATCCCCCCTCCACACCCTCCTCTGGGGCCCTGGATAGGAAAGCTGGACTCAGAGAAGCCAAATCCTGCAGCCCTATAGGGTGAAATTCGTGCACATGTATGGCCTGGGGATATTTGCTGTGGTTCCCTTGTGAATTTGTGAATGTCATTGGAGTCCCCTACTTTCTGTAGCCACAGGGTCAGGTGGGGACATACCTAATGATACCTAATGATTCCATGCTCTCCGATGGCCCCAGACCCCAATCCAAGGTGTCACTTCTAAGCCCCACTGAGCCTCAAGCTTGTGAGGAAACTGCCCATTCCTCCAAACCTTCTTAAGAAGGCCTCTGGGAGCCCAACTTTAATATGCTATTATTATAATTAATTGGGGTACAGTTTGCATATAACAAATTGCAAAGATTATAATAAGGTTTATAAGTTTCAACGAAAGTCTAAATTTTTATAACCACTGTCCCATTGGCATAGAGCCTTAATTCCCCCAGGTCCCTCCCAATAACCCCCTTCCTTCCTCACACCTCTGAGCTCTTCACCATAGTTTAGTTTTAACTGTTCTAGAAGGTAATAAAAATGGAATCAGACAAAAAGCTCCTTTGGGGGTCTGGCTTCTTTCAATATTGTAATATTTCCGAGATGTATCTCTCTTTTAAATTTTTTTTTTTTTTTTTGGTTTTTCGAGACAGGGTTTCTCTGTATAACAGCTCTGGCTGTCCTAGACTCACTTTGTAGACCAGGCTGGCCTCGAACTCACAGAAATCCGCCTACCTCTGCCTCCCAAGTGCTGGGATTAAAGGCGTGCGCCACCAACGCCCGGCTTAAATTTTTTTTTCTTTAAAAACAATGCCTAACCTGGTTTCTTTCTTGAGGAGATTTATGCCAGATGGTAGTGGCACACACCTTTAATCCCAGCACTAGAGAGGTAGAGGCAGGCAGATCTCTGAGTTCAAGGCCAACCTGGTCTACAAGAGTGAGTTCCAGGACAGCCAAGGCTACATAGAGAAACTCTCTCTGACAATCAATCAATCAAACAAACAAGGAAGGAGACTCAGATCCCCTGGGACTAGAGTTACAGGCAGTTGTGAGCTGCCATGTGGAGGCTGGGAACAGAACTTGGGTCCTCTAGAAGAGCAGCCTGTGCTCTTAACTACTGAGCCATCTCTCCAGCACCCTCTTTGTTTTTGTTTTTATGAGACAGGGTGGGAAATAGACAAATTTGGTTTCAACCTTGTCATCCTCCTGCCTCTGCTTCTTCAGTGCCTGGATGCCATGGGTCCCTCCCACACACACTTTGTACTCCTCACCAGGCTGTTGTGTGTCTTACTGTGAACGAGCAAGTGCTTGGTGTCTTAGTTTGTCCTGGTCACCATGCTGTGAGGTCAAGGACTTCATGCCAGCCTCTCCTTTCATTTCCTTCTGGCTCCCGCCCCAGTGGCACAGGTTCCTGCTGCTTGTTCTCTGGGTCACACACACTCCTGACACATACCTTCATTTTCCCTGTGTTCTTCCAACTGTCCACAAAACTATGTTCTCACTTCCTCGGGTCCTGACTGAGAGGCTGCAACTTTACACAGATCTTTCTGGACCCCTAATACTGAAAAAGCAGGACCCCCCCCCCCGCCAATGCACACACCCTCTCTACCCCCAACTGTCCCAGTTGCTGATTGTATTTTCTCTGTGATGACCCAGCCTCTGCTTGTGGCTTAAAATGCTTTGTGGAGACGCGACACACACCATACCACCCATGCCCATGGCTGCACAGTAAACCATTCCGGTTTCCAGCTTACTCACAGTTACATAACCAACACCTCAGTCAATCTTAGATCATTTGTGTCACCTTAATGAGAAGCCCCAAACCTTCAGTCATTGCATCCATCTCCTGGTCTTCTATCTTTCAGAGGTCATTTCTTCTTTTGCACATTGGCCAATTCTGGACATTCTACTTAAATGTAATAAGACAGCGACTGAACCTTTGGCCTCACTTTGCCCAGTTGATGTAGTTGATGCAGTATCTTCAGTTTCAACCTTGTTACTCCTTTCGAGCTCACACGCACACAGCTTTTCATTCGGCTTATCCGTTCATCCGTCATGGGCGCTGGGTGATTTCCATCTTCTGACTGTTTTCAGTAAAGCTGCTCGCTGTTCCACCCACCCACAAACCCTTTTATGTTCTCATTTCTTGTGATGATTTAGATATGAGTGGATTTACCGGGGGGGGGGGTATGGTTTGCATTTTTTTTCTATTGTTATGAAATAGCCAAGGAAGGCTAATGCTATAAAGAAAAGAAGTTTGTTTGGCTCAGAGTTTTGAAAGTTTAAGGGCATGGTTCTAGCATTGGAGCAGCTCAGGTGGGGGCATTTTGTGGGGCAAGCACAGTATGGGGAAGAGGTCACGTTGCCCAATGGAAGCCAGAGAGAGGCTGCTGTCCCACAATTCTTTCTGGGCAGCCCACTGATAGGCTCCATTAAGCTCCGGCTATTGTAGCCTGGATTCCTTCTACAACCACCCTGAGGACCAAGCTTCTAGTACAGGACTTCACAATGGCTAACAACTTCAAATGTGTACAGAAATAGCCCATCTACAGTTTATTTAGATAGTTTTTCTAAACCATAATACATGACATAGGCTGAAAGCTATGCGATCTTGTGTTATAAAGGTATATTCCCCGTGTCTGTTCAATTAGCTTTTACGCAAAGGCGATTATAGCACGTATGTGCTTTGATGACTCTCTTGGTTGTGGGGTGATACACCCTGGCTGCCTTGCACACTGACATCTAGAGCTGACTCATTCTTTGTAAGGATCTGTGCTGTTCCACAGAAGGACATCCACAGTTTATTTAACTAGTCTCCTATTATGCAGCATTCAGGCAGCTTCCAGATTTGGGCCATAAAAAGCATTAAAAAAAAAAAAAACCCATGCAACTAGATAAAGGAAGTTCCTTCTCACTAGTGAAGAGAGCTGGGGAGGGGGGGCAGTGGAGGGGGGCAGCTAGCTAGGAGGTGGGGTCAAAAGCCTGCTGTTGGGGCTGTTGGGCAGGGCCTCCTGCAGAGCCGAGGATTAACCCTGTATCTGCTGATAGTTCCAGGGAGAGGGCAAGGCAGCCTGGGTGGCCTAACAAGTTTGGTGGGCTTAGGGAAGCAGCTATTAGCCGACCAGTGTGGTAATCTCCCCGGTATAGTCATTCTAGTCAGATTTGTCAAATACTGGCCTTGCTTCAGTGTTTCCACCCCTGGAATTCATGGTTCCGAGCACTTTCCATTTTAAACAAGAGCCTCTTATCAGACTTTTCTTAGAGAATTTTGTTTTTATGGAGAAAAAAAGCAATAGAGATAATATTTGTTAGGTAGTTCTCCATGCTAGGGTTTTTGCACCTGATGTCCCTTGGTCCTCCCAGGAAGGCCTTGATGCCCTTTCTTCACACACAGTATACAGTGTGGGAAACAGACTAAGATACTCAATGATGGTCCAAGTTCACACAGTAGATGGGAGGATTCAAAGCCCTTTCCTTTGGCTTAGCAACCCTCGCTGGGTTCCTTTCTCAATTTTAATGAAAGTATAGGTGCTATAGGAGCCCACATTCCCCCACTCCCATGGGTCAGTACAGCCATGCAGATGTTGACACAGATACACTCGGAAGTAAGTAGTTGGAGACAAGAAGTTGCTGTAGAAATCAATCATGGCAAAAGGCCCCCCCCCATCCTAGTGACTAAGAATGCCAAGACCACTGTGGTTAAGAATTAGCAAGCAGGACTTGGTGGCTTACATCTTTAATCTTAGTACTCAGGAGGCAGAGGCAGGAGAATTTCTGTGAGTTCAAGACCAGCATAGTCTATGTTGAGAGTTTCAGGTTAGCCAGGGATACATAGAAAGAACTTGTCTTAAGTAAATAAATACATGAAAATTTACAAAAGAGTTCATGACACAGGGCTGGGGAGCATTTGCTATGCACGCAAGTGGACCTGAGATTTGCACCAGAGCACCCATGTGAAAAAGCCAGGTGTGGACCTGAACCCTAGAGAGACAGGCTCACTGGGGCTTGCCAGTTACAAGCCTAGCAGACAAACACAATCTCCAGGTTCAGTGAGAGACCCTGTCTCAAGGAAATAAGGTGAGAGAGATCTTTCTCTGACCTCTTCAGAGAGGCACTCTGACCCCCTCCGCACATGTACACTGGCCCCTCAGAAGAACAGTGATACAAACAATGAAGGGCACTTGTGACCATCAGCTGTCCCATTGAGCCCCTTCCTGAGCCATAAGTTCTCCATCAGCAAAATGGGACCCATGATACTGTCTGTAACCAACTCAGCTAGGTGGTCTGGCAGTGAGCTCCAGGGATCCTCCACTCTCCACCTCCTAAGTGCTGGGATTGCTGAGTACCACTGGCCTGGCTTTTTATGTAGGACATAGCAGTGACCAGTAGTAGCTGGTGGCTACAGTCTCTTACTCCTTTGGAAAACACTGAGAAATCTATATGACTTTCTTCCTTCCTTCCTTCCCGATTCAAAGTGTTGTCACCCTTGTGGGAACATCATATCATGACCCATAAATATGTGCAATTACCATATATCAATCAGAAATGAAATAAAAATACCATCAAAGAGTCAGTCTCTTCCTCTCTCCCCAGCTTTTCAATTTTCTTTCCTTCTCCCTACCTTTGTCAGTGTGGCAGAACCGAATCAGGTCGGCTGTTGATCTCAGAGAAAAACTGAAACCTTTTCTAAGCATCTCTAGCAGAGCCTGGGGAACCGACTCTTGCTGGCAGGGCTGGGGACCTGTGCATCATCTTAGTTCAAAGGTCAAAAGAGCGTCAGCCCCACAGGATCTCCTAACTTTCTCCTAAGAGCAGGGCTTCTCACCCTTGGCATGGATGTTCTGGGCTACAGAATCCTTTGATAAGGTTGCCTTGGTGCTATCCTGTGCAGGAACGAGTGTAGAACGGCCACATCCTGTCCTCCATTTACAGCGTGACATTAGCACTGTCTCCCCTTCTTCTCAGTTAGGATAAATAGAGATGTCTCCAGATGTTCCCAAATGTCCCCTGATGAGTAAAGCCACCATTGAAGTAAGAGCAGTGCGTTCTACACTTGAGGTGTAGCACGGTGCTAGTTCACACACCTAGTGAGTGTCAGACCTGGGCTCTATTCCCAGCATCACCCAGGAAAAAGTCATGAATCAGCTTTCTGTTAGCTGATTGGAGACAATGGGTTTATAAAAAGGAAAAGTTTGCTTCGTCTTAGGGTTTCAGAGATTCCAGTCTGTAATTGGCTGGCTCTGTTGCCAGCCTTGGACATGCCCCCAGTAACCTAAAGACCTTTCACCACGCCTACCTCTTAAAAGTCTCCTCAGAAAACCTTCCAGGAGTTTGTGGAAAACAATCCTCCAACATATGTATCTTTGGGGGGTCATCTGGCTCCCAGATTTAGGAAGTAGTTTCCCATGGGAATGAAGACTGGGCAAGCCAATGGTTCCCACAGTGTTGATGTATGTTCTGAGCCCTGAGGGATGTGTGGAGTCTTGCAGGAGGGGGCTTACCAGTACAAACCCCAGCCAGCAATGGCTGCAAGTCAGTGTGGTGGTTTAAGTTTCTTTAAAAACTTAAAGCTGGAGAGATGGCTCAGAGGTTAAATGCTCTTCCAGAGGTCCTGAGTTCAATTCCCAGCAACCACATGGTGGCTAACAACCATCCACAATGGGATCTGGTGCCTTCTTCTGGCCTGCAGGCATACCTGCCGACAGAACACTGTATACATAATAAATAAAATCTTTTAAAAAATTAATTCTGAAAGAGGGTTCATAAAAACTTTTACAGCTTGGGGCTAGAGAGATGGCACAGTGGTTAAGAGCACTGACTGCTCTTAGAGAGGACCTAAATTTTGATCCCAGTTATCTACCCACACAGCCTCTCAGAACTGCCCATTTAATTCCTGTTCCAAAGGATCTTACACCCTCTTCTGGCCTCCCCAGGCACTCCATGCACACGATGTACAGACATTTAGGCAAACACTTGTACACATAAAATAAAAATAAACAGAAATATTTGTGAGCCCGTGAGTTGCCCGTGGATACAATCCCAGATCTGGAGATTTTCAGTTGGAAAGCCCACGTCCCCATGAGAACTTTAAACAGAGAGGAACACCAAGTTCAGTTTTTGGCTCAGCCCTGTGCAGCTGTGCGATCTCTTCTTCAGTTAGTTGGTCTCTCTGGGCCTGGTTGACTTCAATCTTAAAGGTGATTAATGATGTCAGACCAATTAATGATGCATGTGAAGCACCAAAATGCTAGGGAGCTGGGGTGTTATTTAAATTCATTCTTCAGTAACTTGACTAAGAGACCCACTTGGATGATTCCTTTTTTAGAACCAAAGTCTTCTCCCTCTTCCCCCTACCTTCCACCTCTTTTCCTTTTTCATTTGTTGGTTAACACAGAGATAGCAATGTTATAGCAAAAGGGGTCTTTTTTTTTTTTTCGTTTTCTAGACTGTTCCAAGAGGTAAATTCTGCTCACCTGGTTTGTTGCCAGTCTGTTGTGTTCCTGGCATTGAAGAAGACAGAGTATAAGGTAGGGTAAAGTAGGGTAACGTAGAGCCTATTTACAGCTCAGTGGGTCCTATAACCATCAGAAGGTCCTGAGGTAGACACATATTACATCCAATGACACCCGAGTGTATTATCAGTCCTGTGCCTCCCTTCCCTCTTGCTAACAGTCCAACCAGTTAATTCAGTGAGATTTAAGCTCCTGGTCTTTGTCTGAGCACATCGGAAATGCCAGAGAGCGTTTGAACAAATTGTAGAGCCCAGTTGTAAATGAAGGGTGGAAGACATTCCAGAAACAATGACTTAATCCTGTGTCCTGTGCAGAGGGTTAATGATTCACATCTTAAAAGAGACTTCCAGGACAGGTCTCTTCCCAAGCGAACAGAAGACTGGCCTTTTAATCTAAGGCAGTGGAAGGAAAATTTCTGTGTTCGCCTCTCAGTGCAAACACTGTTTAACTCTAAATAGATTTGTGATTTATTAAGCTCCTCATTGGTGTTTCCAGTTACAGATGCCAACTTGTTCTTTTCAGGCTTTTTAAAATTTAATTTAATTTTTTTTAATTTTTGGTGACAGTAGTTATTGTCATTGCCCCCTTGGGTAGGTTTTAATCATCTTGTTTTAGTTCTAAAAATTGCTGCAGGGGACTAGGTATCAGCTGTGAGAGTGTTTACCCAGCATGTGCAGGCCCTGAATTCAATTGACAGGTCCTTGTAGGAGTTGGGCTCAACTGTCAGGCCAGCCCTTGGGAGGTGGAGGCAAGAGGATCAGAAGTTCAAGTCTCTCCTCAGCTATGTAGCAAGTCCAAGGCCAGCCTTATCTCAAAACAAATAAAAATTGCTACAGGGAGCACATACATTGTAGAAGCTGTAAAATATCTCCAAAGGACAATTCCTTCTTACCAGAAGCTTTTGTGTGCTTTCTGGAAAATTCCGGTGTGTACGAAGTTGGAGATTGCATACTGATATTTATCATGATTTACATTTGAATCATACATAGCACGGGGGGGGGGGAAGGAGAGGGGGGCCAATTTTTATTACGTGTTTGGAGAGGAGTCTCAGTGTTTACAGTCTGGGAACAGGATCCTAGCTGAAGCCTTTTTGTTGTTAGGGAGGGCCAGCATTCCTGGGTCCACCCACTCACACAGAGACAGCCCTGGCTTTGGAATGGAAATAACACTCTTCCTTTATTTAATAGGACCCGGGAGATCTGCCCCCACTGGTCACTTCTGGAAGCCAGTGATCAGCCTTCTCCCTGAGAATCTCCCACTACTTTCTGTTTGGCTGCAAGGATTTCTTCGTTCTGGTTGAAATGTTGGCATGGCAAGTTGGTGGCTGGGTCCTTTGGGGTTTCCTTTACTGGTCTCATTCTGAGTAGGGAGCAGATCTTATGTCTGGAGACTCTTGTAGACACGTGTAGCATGAGGGTGTTTGAGAGGGGAGATAGATTGGGATGTGTGGCCCGGGGTGGGGGGACTAGGGTGGGTAGAATCACATTTAGCTCTCCCTCAAGCCTGTCTTCAAACCACATGTACTGACTACACGTGGTGAGTAGGACTGGTTATTCCAAGCTTTGACCTTTACAAGCACCGGTCCCCTAATAATAACCTGTATGGTTCTTCAAGGTTACCCGAGAACCCTGACCACACCCCATTTTTAAAGCGTAACATACAACTGACTAGAACAGAATTATTCTGATTCCCTTAGAAAATGTCTCCCCAAATCCTTCATCTATGTGAGTCACAGCTCAGAAACTGACCATGAAGCCAGTGGTTACTCTTTTATTTTTGAGTCACTAAGAAAAACTGGAAATGTTTAGAAAATTCAGTAGAGTCAGGGAGATAGCTAATTGGTAAACCCCTTGTTGTACAAATATGAGGACCTGAGTTTGATCCTGAGAACCCAAAGTAAAAAGTCAGGCAGATATATATCACAGATGTATATCACAAATATATTATATATATATACGTGTGTGTGTGTGTGTGTATATCACAGACACATATCACAGATGCATATCACAGTTGTATATCACAGATGCATATCACAGATGCATATCACAGATGTATATCACAGATGTACATTACAGATGCACATCACAGATATATAACCCAGATATATTATAGATGTATATATCACAGATGTATATCACAGACAGATGCATATCACAGATGTATATCACAGATGCATATCACGAATGCATATCACAGATAGATGTATATCACAGATGCATATCACAGATGTATATATGGGTGTATATCACATATAGATGTATATCACAGATAGATGTATATCACAGATGCATGTTGATATATATCTGTAATCCTAGAACGGAGGAGGCTGAGGCAGGAGGAACCGGAGGGCTTGTTGTACCAGCTGCCTAGCCTACTTAGGAGCTTGGGGCTGGGCAGATGGTACTTGCCTTTAATCCCAGCACTTGGGAGGCAACAGAAGGTGAATCTCTGTTAGTTGGAAGTCAGCCTGGTCTACAGTGAGTTCCAGGACAGCCAGGATAACATAGGAAAACCTGTCCCCCCCAAAAAAAAAAACCCAAAAAATAAAAACAAAACCAACCAGCTAATAAACAACTCACCTCCCCAAACCAAAACTAGGTGTGTGGCTCAGTCCTTGGCTGCTCTTGTAGGAGACCTGAGTTTGGCTCCCAGCACTGATGTGAGGTTGCTCACAACCACCAATCACTCCATCTCTCATAGGTCTGATATCCTCTTCTGGCCTTCATTAACACCTGTACGTGTGTGGACACACCCATTCATAGACAAACATGTATAATTAAGAAAGTAAATAAATATTTTAATTTTAATTTTTTTATTTGTCAAGATAGGGTTTCTCTGTGTAGCCCTAGCTGTCCTGGAACTTACTTTGTAGACCAGGCTGGCCTCAAATTCACCTAGATCCACCTGCCTCTACCTTCTGAGTGCTGGGACTAAAGGAGTACACTACCACATCCAGCTATAAATATTAAAAAAAAAATCCAAGGTGGACTGTCCCTGATCTCCTCTGTACTCTGAACACATGCATACACACATATGTTCGTGGGCACCCATATACATATGAACCCACAGGAACATGTTCATTCCTATATACACATATCCAAACCAAAATTGACAAGAAAGAAAATGTTCTTTGACCTTCTTTTGTGGGGAAGTGGAAGCAGAGAATAGACTGGGGACCAGAGCTAAGTGCTTCTGTTCACACGAAGCCACAAATCTGGGAATTAAGGAAAAAGACAGAAATATTTCCTCAGTGATAGGAACAGTCTTTGGCTCCTACCGGTAGATTTGTCTGGTCTGTGTCAAGGCTTGGCGTGTGGGGTATCAGCGCATGTTGACCTTTGTCATAATTGGGGTTCTCAAGGAAAACACTTCAAGGATTTATTTTATTGGGTTTGAACCCACTAAATGATAGCCTTTGAGTCCTGTACAAAATCTCATTGTTCCAATACCAAGCAAACCCAGAGCTCACTGTCAAGCTTACTAGAAGGCTAGGAGCACACAGCAACTGTGGATGAGGGGCTTTGCTAATAAACAGCTCTCAGAGGCTGTGTGCCAGGCAGTTTGAGGGCTTCCTCACGATCAGAGTTCAAGGGCTTTTTTACAGTTTCAACAGTTCCATAACTTCTGACATGTTTACTATCACTTCCCCTGGGCCGCACTGTCTAATCAGGGCTTAAGTTCTTACACTGCTTCGCAGAGGAGCTCAAATCCCCTATGCCAATGATAGCCATATTTCTATAGAGGAGATTTTAAAAGTGTCTCAACACTATATAAACAGAATTTCCCTACTGTATGTTTACTCTGTAGACACAGGGAGTGCGATGATGTTGGATATGACCATGAAGGACACAGGAGTGTTGATTGCTTTGTGTCTCTGCCATCATCTGATGTGGGTTTTATTTTATCACAATTAAAATGGACAGTGTGGCTGTAAATAGCTACAGAGGAAGGAAAATCTACTTGTTAAATCTTTATACTTGTGCTTCAAAAACATTATTTTCTGGTCATTTACAAGAAGAAAATATTCCTGGCTTCTAAGTCTAGAGAAATCTCATAGAGGGGGACATAAGATATTTCTACCATTTAATGAAAGATTTACTTGTATTTATGTGTCTTTGTCTGTGTGGGTATGTGCACATGCACGCAGAAGCCTTGGAGTCTGGAGGAGGGCGTTGAATATCCTGGAGTTGAAGTTACAGGTGATTGTTAGCCTTTTAGCATGGATTCTGGGAGCAGAATGTGGGTCCTCAGCCAGTGCTCTTAACTGCTGAGCCATCTCTCCAGCCCCTGTTTACAGCATGCGATCTTTCTACCCAATAATTCAAATGATAGTAATGGGACAACAGTGAGTATGAGCTTCTCTAGAAATCAGGATTTTTCTATTATCTACTAGTACTGATAATACCACTATCTATTATTGATTTGTCAAATATTACTTTCCCAGAAAGATTCCTAACAAATATTTCCAGTCCCCTACCACCAGTTCTCTCCATCTTCTGAGCTTCACTTCTCTTTACCACTCCAAAGGATTATAGTAACGCACATATTTTTATTTACTTCTTTATAAACATCTAGAACAATACTTTTATTTGACAATAAAAAAGTGTGCTAAAATATCTACTTGCCAGACAAGATGTACACACTAGTGCAATAGTGGGTGATATGGCTGTTATGTAGCTCACAGCTTCCTTCCTTCCTTCCTTCCTTCCTTCCTTCCTTCCTTCCTTCCTTCCTT
>CAJQZJ010032083.1:6040397-6056341 GCA_907164525.1 Lophiomys imhausi
CTTCCTTCCTTCCTTCCTTCCTTCCTTCCTTCCTTCCTTCCTTCCTTTCTTCCTTTCTGATTTATTTATTTATTATGTATACAATGTTCTGTCTGCATGTGTGCCTACAGGCCAGAAGAGGGCACCACATCTCATTATAGATGGTTATGAACCACCATGTGGTTGCTGGGAATTGAACTCAGGACCTTTGGAAGAGCAGTCAGTGCTCTTAGCCTCTGAGCCGTCTCTCCAGCCCGCTAACTGCTTTCTGACTGGATTTTAGGTCCGCTCTACAGGAGGGGATTTCAAACCTGTTACTTCCTCCCAACCAAAACCCCACAGGTGAGAAGATCATGGACCCTATGATCTGCCATGTTATTTTGTTAAGTGGTCATTGTGACAGTTTGAATAAGAATGAGCCCCCCCCCCACATCCCCAGGTGTGTGTGTTTGAATACTTAGTCATCAGGGAATGGCACTATTTGAGAAGGTCTACAAAGATTAAGAAGTATAGACTTGGGGGCTGGAGAGATGGCTCAGCAGTTAAGAACACTGGCTGCTCTTCCAAAGGACACGGGTTCAAAACCCAGCACCCACATGGCAGTTCACAGCTGTCTGTAATTGCAGGGTGTGGTGGTGCACACCTTTAATCCCAGCACTAGGGAGGCAGAGGCAGGAGGATCTCTGTGAGTTGGAGGCCAGCCTGGTCTACAAAGAGAGTCCAGGACAGTCAAGGATGTACAGAGAAACCCTGTCTCAAAAAACCTAAAAACAAAACTCTGGACTTGTTAGAAGAAGTGTGTCATTGCTGATGGGCTTTAGGTTTCAAGAGCTTACACCAGGCCTAGCATTTCTCTCTTTCTGCTGCCTGCAGATCAGGATGTAGAACTCTCAGCTCCTTCTCCAGCACCATGTCTGCCTGCATGCCGCCATGATTCCTGCCATGATGATAATGGACTAAACCTCTGAACTGTAAACAAGCCTCCCAACTAAATGCTTTCTTTTGTAAGAGTTGCTTCAGTCATGGTGTCTCTTCACAGCAATGGAACAGTGACTAAAACAGTCATGTTGTCAATTTGCTTTCTAAATATTTATTCCACAGACCTGGAATGCTCCCTACCTTGCTCAGAGCAGCCTTTTTTCGCAAAAAAGGCAGCAGTCAATGGAAAGATGAGTAACCGTAAATGGTTAGAGTGCTGAGAATAAGAGACTGAGTGCTCAGCCCTAAAGAAAATCATCTATATTGATCCTGCCAGTACCTACGCTCAGGGGACATTGTGGAAGAGGGGGTAGAAAGGAAATGACTTGGCTCTTGCGCTCATGAGCTCACAGCAGTTAGGGTTACCTGCATAGGACCTACGCATGATCAAGCAAGGCAAAATTTCAGCACTGAAGAGGTAGATGATTCCCAGGCTCTGCACCATACTGAGGAGCCATTCGCTGTGAGCTGCTGGGGGAGGGAGAACCACTCTTTCTGGAGGAAGTGTACCATTGGTAGTTTCTCATGCTTCAGTGGACAGCTGCACGCCATGCACATATGGGCAGCACTAACTAAATTTAGAGAGTTATTTAAAAAAAAGAAAAAAAATATGTAGCTGGTAAGGGGCCATTTGGGGAGAGGTAGAGGGAATTAGAAGAGGTATATGTGATCACTTCTCATTGTATAGATGTATGAAATTCTCAAAAACAAAGAAGTAAAGACATATTCCATGTTACATACAGAAAGTAATTTTTTGATGGCTGTGGTGGCACACATCTTTAATCCCAGCACTTGGGAGGCAGAGGCAGGTGGATCTCTGTGAGTTCAAGGCTAGCCTGGTCTACAAATTGAATTCAGAACAGCCAAGATTACACAGAGAAACCCTGTATTGGAAAAAAAAAAAAACCCTGGTTTTTGAGAATGGCTGTCCTGGACTCACTTTGTAGTCCAGGCTGGCCTTGAACTCATAAGGATCCACCTGTCTCTGCCTCCCTAGTGCTGGGATTAAAGGTGTGTGCCACCATGCCTGGCAAAAATTAATTTCTTTTTACAGTACTAGGGGGGTTTGAACCTAGGGCTTTGTGCATGTCAGATAAGAATTCTCCCACCAAGCTACATTCACAGCCACAGGTTCTTACATTTGAGTCTAAAGCTGGAAGACTATGGGTTTTAAGAACCTAAAATAATTGTCCTGGGGTGTGGGGTTCAGTGGAAGAGTATTTGCTTAGAAAATACAACCCAGATTCAGATTCCAGCCCTGAAAAGAGAAATCTCAAATGTGATTGACTGTGATTCGCTTTTAACCATCAAGAGAGAAAAAAAAAAAAAAAAAAAGACACTGAGAATGCCAAATGGGGGAGTACAGGCATTTTTTTTATCCCTACTCCCACCCCCATCTCACCCCCATCCACCTCTCCAAGCCTGACACCCCATAGTTTATTCTAAATGTGAAAGGTTTGTGTGGAAGTTGAAAGTATCAAAGGAAAGAAGGAAAGTATGTGTGGTGGTTTGAATGAAAATTCAACCCCCACCCCACAGGCTCATAGGTTGTAATATTTGGTCTCCAGTTGGTGGAACTCTGTGGGAAGAATGAGGAGGTGTGGTCTTGTTGGAGGAGGTGTATCACTTGGGGGGCGGGTTCTGAGGCTTCAAAGGACTCACTCCCTTCCCAGTGCTCTCACTGCCTCATACTTGTGGTTCGAAATGTGAGCTCTCTCACATTTTGTTCCTGCCTTTGCTCCACCATCGTGGACTCTAACCCTCTGAAATCATAGGCCTAATTAAATGCTTTCTTTTATAAGTTGTCTTGGTCACAGTTTTTTGTCACAGCAATAGAACACACATACACACACATGCACACACACACACACACAGAGACAGACAGACAGAGAGACAGAGACAGAGAGAGTTTTGTCTTATTGATGTTATCTGGGAAAAACACATGGACCCTGGGATCACCATGAGGCAACTTGACTTCTGCCCATCCCAAACTGTGTGCAGGCAGGCCACTGCACTGCCTAGGAACAACAATGTAACAGCTACAATGATAATCACAGAGGTTATGTCTAAAATGCACCACAGAAAGATATGCTTGCTACTGGGCATGGGACATCAAGCATAGCAGATCACTCCAGAAGTCAAAGTAGGAAAAGGAAATGGTGATGTGGTTCCACAGACACAGGCAGCCCAGCCACACCTACATACTGCACATTAAGAGGAAAGGCTTCTTTAATTCCAGCACTTGGGAGGCAGAGGCAGGCGGATCTCTGTGAGTTCGAGGCCAGCCTGGTCTACAAAAGTGAGACCAGGACAGCCAGAGCTGTTACACAGAGAAACCCTGTCTCGAAAATCCAAAAAAAAAAAAAAAAAAAAAAGAGTAAGGGCTTCGTGAAAAGTCTTTGGGGCCCATGGAAACCCCTGCGCATTCTTCACAATCCCTTGAAGGACGACAGCCTCATCAAGCAGTATGCAGGATGGGGAGTCTTATCTCCTGGGGAAGTTTCTCCCTGGAGGGAATTGTCTTACAATATAGTGATGGAGGAGAAAGGGAGAGAGCTCTTGCTTTGAGCCTTGTGGTAAGTGGTTGTGATTGAGTCAGACCCAGTGCATCTTGCTCAGTTGATAAGAAGTCAGAAAACGCCTGGGCATCACCATGTGTGTCTAAGAGAAGATGCTTCTACTAGACACAGGGATGCCCTCCCTCCGTTGAAGACCCAGGCTGTGTGCTCCCCCCCCCCCCCCCAGCTGGAGGGAAAAGCAAAAGGCACATTCAGAGCCAACAGTGCCTTAGTGTGTGGTTTGCAGCAGGTGCTTCCAGCTGGTTGGTCTTGTAATTGCCACTGAAGCTGACCATCACTTACCCTCATGTGGCCTTGGGTGAGTTAGCAGACCCCTCTGGAGTTTCCATTTCTCTCACTTGCAAAGTGGCCACTGCTGTAAAAAAAAAATCAAGCCTGGACAGTATCTGTCCCGTGAGGGTGGCACTTGTGATTCACAGGCAAGGGCTGGCCTGGTATGTTTTCAGAGTCCCTGCTTCTTAAGCAATTGATGCTGAAACACTAGAATGAAGTTGTAGGAAAAATTCAGGACCAGTTAAAAAACCCGGAAGAGGGATAGAAAGATGGGTCAGCAGGTAGAATTTGACCTCTGCAACTCACACAGCAGGAAGGAAGACTGACTTCTGCAGGTTGTCTTCTAACCTCCACATGCACACCGTGGTGTGTGTGTGTGTTTGTGTGTGTGTACATGTATACAAGTATACATGTGTTGAGACTACAGACATGTACTACCATCCTAGACGTTTTTTTTTTTTTTTCTTCTCTGATTCAAGGTCTCTTTATGTAACCGTAGTTAGTCTAGAAATCCCTAGTAGATCATGCTGGCCTTGAACTCTTAGTGATCTGCCTGCCCCCACCTCTGGAGTGCTAAAACTTGCACCACCATGTTTGGCATTTCCCAATCCTTTAGAGCCTGACAAGTAGCATGTCCAGAGAGAGTCAAGCAAGATGAAGTCTGTACAGCATCAGTGGCTCCCCAGGCACCACCTGAACCCTGGCTTACTACTCGATGCACCTGCAGCTGCCCCTGACACGAATTTCCCAACAGGCAGGACATTGTCCCCAAGGGAGGCTACTGGTTCCTGGCAGGCAGTGGGGAGACAATCTCTCTCTTTTAAATATGCAATCCCAAATATGTTCACTACACATAAACAGATATCTGTGGTTATAAAAAGAAATATGGCTAATTAAGCTATTTAACCATTATTTAGATTATATTTAATTAGTTTGCTGCTATTAATTCTTATCCAGACATTAGAAATGAGCACACAGAGACCACATGGATTGTACAAGCCTAGGCCTGGATCGGGCAATCTTGGCCCATCTAAGGTAGCTCTTAATTGTATTACCCCAGTATGACCCCATATATACATACATCCCCTTGGACTGCCCTTCTCTACGATATGCCGATGTTCCTGGCCATGTGGAATGAAGTTCTTTTCTCTAACCCATGGTGTGTGCCTCCTTCTTCCTGCTGCTCCTGGCTAGAATGCTTTTCTTTCTGCTGCTAGCTGGAATGCTTTAAACCTCTGTCTAAAGTGCAGGCTTCCTGTTCTAATCTCAGGAAGTTCCACCTTTCTCTGTCCTTGCCCAGTCTCAGGCCTCGGCATTTTATTTAACCAATCAGAGTCAGTGTAAGTAACAGACAGCAGACAGGACCAATTAACATTTAAAATGCTTAACACTACCCCAACATGTGGTATTAAAATTTCATGCAGGATATTAGAACACAATATAGGGACTCCATAGGGGAGGGAAGCAGTCAAATGAGATGTGTTACACTGGCTTCCATGAGCTAGTGGAAGGGACTAGTACCTTGCAGGAGACTATGGAGAATTGTTTGCTGGGAGTGCTGGGCAGGTGGCTGTCAGGGATGGGATGTAGGGATTTTATGAGCTCAGCTCACGGGAAATTCCCACAGATCGAACAAGGCCCTCTGCTTCTTCTTTCCTGCTGGAAGGGTGTGTTGAAGACAAGCATCATGGGGATCCTGAATCTGTGGTTCATTTGCTGTGTGGCATTGAGTACTGTCCTGTCTGAACTGGGGAATCTATACCCATGGGTTGGTCATGTTCCGTAAAGGTCAAGTCATTTTCCCAGGTCCTGCTTATAAAAGGTCCAATGGTTCAATAGCAGTTAAGTTTCTAGGAAAGGAAATTAATTCCTGTAATTTGAGTTTTTATTGGCAGACTAGTGCCTGCTGCTTCTTTTTAGTCCTTTCTTCCAAACACCCCCCTTTTTGTGGTTGTATGTGTAGGTGTATATACATATGTGTATGTGTGTAGAGGCCAGGGGTCGACCCTGTGCACTGCTCTTCAGGCAGTACCCATGTTGTTTTTCAAGGCAAGGTCTCTCACTGGTCTGGGAGGCTGAATCAGATGGAGTGGCCTTTGAGCTACAGGGAACCTCCTGTCTCTGCCTCACTAGCTCTGGAATTACAAATTACAAATACATTACAAACGTCACTGTGCCCAGCTCCTTTACCTGGGCTCTGGGAGTTGAACTCATGCTTCCATGTCTAGCACTTTATTGATTGAGTCCGTGTGAGCTCAGAGGTCAGAGAACAACTTGCAGGAGTCTGTTGATTCCCTTGACCATGTCTGTCCTGGGGACTGAACTCAGATTGCCAGGCTTGGCAGCAAGTTCCTTTACCAGCTGAGCCATCTAGCCAGCTCCAAAACCCAGGTTCTAAAGGATCTTCTGAAATTTCCAATGACAAGTGGGCTGGGAACTCACAACGGACACTTGGGGCTGCACGTATGTCTCTGTATTTAATCTCCACACTATCCCACAACGAAGTAACTCTGGTTGGTACTGTTGCTCTTTCACTAGTGAGAAAAAGCTCAGAAAATTGAGTATGAGGCAAGTTGGGAGGAGCCTCCACTCTGCGCAGACCCTCCAGCCTGGTACCTCCACACCATCCGTGCAAACTTAAGCCAGGACTTTTGGCCCAAAAAACTCCACACATCTGCACACAATTTTGCACATGGCTGCAGAAGATTTTATTTGTCACAAGATGTATCACCTCCTTGCTGTAAGGTGGCATTTTAAAGAAGGGTTAGTCATGATCTAGGAAATATCTTGAGAGTTTGTGTGGGGGAGTGTTTTCTGTTGAGCACAATAATGGGGGTAACCTTAACATGGACTGACATGTACCGCTGGCCTGGGGTGTTCAGCATCGTTTTTAAATGTATATTTTTTAAACTGACATGCAGTAAAATCCACTCTTTTTGACGTGCACTGCCATGAGCTTTGACCCCCGGGTGGAGCTGGGTAAACGCAATGAAAAGACAAATAGGTCCATTAATCTTGATGTCCAGGGACATCTTTTCTACATCCAGTCCCTCCCTAGATGCCCGTCTCTGCAGCTTGCTGGTTCATTTTCCATCCCTGGCCTTTGGTGCTTTCCAGGGATCTTTAGGGACTGAGCTGTCATCGGTTAGTCATGCTTCTTCCGTTCAGCACACAAACCTCACACTTACGCCTGTTATTCCACAAATCACTTCTTCATTGTTTTTCCCACTGTAGACAGAACAGTTTGCTTGTCTGTCTGTGGGAGGAATGATCATCTATCTTGTTTTTAGGTTTCGGAAAATTTTTAATGAAGCATCTTCAAACACGGCCATCCAGGTTTGAATGGAAGGAACTGGAAGTTTTTGTGACTCTTGGGAAAATACTCGAAGGGAGTTTGCTGGGACATATTTTTTAGCTCTAGCTAGTTTTCTAGAAGAGGTGAGCTAGAGGTCAGGGAGATGGTTCAGTGGGTAAAGTACCGCTGTGCAAACATGAGGACCTAAGTTCAGAACCTCAGCACCCATGTAAAAAACAACGGGCTGGTGAGAGAGCCTAGTAGATAAAGGGGCTTGCCATTGAGCCTGACCATCTGAGTTCAATCCTCAGGACCCACCTGGTGGAAGGAGAGAACTGACTCATTCGAGTTGTCCTCTGACCTCTGTACAAGTGGCACACACACACACACACACACACACACACACACACACACATAGGTACATATATACACATGCACACACACACATACATATACATACACAGGTATACACGCACACATGCACATTGATTCTTTTGTGTCTCTGGCAAACAGACATAGTTGAGATTAATTGTCCTCTGAGTCACTCCATGTGGCCTCAAGTTTAATACATATCAGAGGATGACCTTGAACTTCTGATGCTCCTGTCTCAACCCCTCTCCAGTGCTAAGATTAAAGATCTGTAACACCCCACCCAGTCCAGCACTGCTGGAAATGTAACCCAGGGGCTCATGCATGCTGGGCACATGCACTAACAACGGAGCTACATCCTTCGTCTCCAGGTTACTGTGTGTCATTTTCCACTAAGGAGAGTGTTCCATCGTGGGTTGAGAATAGAAACTAAGTAAGAAAGCTGCCTCCTTTGCATATATTTGATAATAAGTGTTAGTGTTTTCTATGATGTCCCAGTCACCCCAGAGCCCAGAAGCTCTGTCTCATTGAATATGTGACATTACATGTGATAAGCACCGTGACACTGAGGGCTCAGAACAGCCCTGTGACATTTGGTGCTAATATCATTTCTGTCTAACATGGTAAGAGACTAGAGTTCAGAGAGATTATGACACTCCCCAGAGGCCATAGTTAGCTGGTGCTGAAGGAGGACTCCACCAGTGTTTATTTCATTGGCTGTTAGAAAACTACTCAGGCTTTCTTTATGCACCCATAAACTGTCATGGTTGACATCATTCCCTGACACAGGAAAACATTTCATCATTTTTTCTCATTACTCCCTGCCCAGCTGTGTGTGTGTGTGTGTGTGTGTGTGTGTGTGTGTGTGTGTGTATGTGCAGTGTGTGTGTGCAGTTGCCTTCACAGGCCAGAAGAGGGTGTCACATCCACCAGGCAACTGTGAGTTGTTCCATATGGGTGCAAGAACAGCAAGAGCTGTAGCTACTGAGCAACCTCTCCAGCTCCTCACTGCTCTTTCTTGCTGGTCTGCTTCCTGCTTCAGCTTCTGAACCCAGTTCAGTTATAATTCAGCCCCAAGCCTGGCTGTTTCTGGCCTAGCTACTTAACCTCTCCGTGCTTTACGGGGTCCATCACGGCAGGCTGTTACACACCGTGCTGAAGAGACCCAAAAGGAAGAGAGTTCATCTCTGTTATAGGCTCTTCTAAAGTTAGATTGAACATATTTGCAACAGTATCCTAGATACTAAAGAATCCTTAGCACTTTAGGGCCATGTTAGAATCCTAACACAGACGTTATGTTCCATAGTTTAAGGCAGCTGAGGGGCCAGTAGCAGTCCTACTTACTGTCATAGGATAGTTTTCTGAAAAGGGCCAATTGATAAATACTCTAGCCTCGGCATGAAGCCTCTGTGGCTATTCCTCAGTGCTGACAATTAGCAGGAAAGCCATAAGGGGAAATGAACACATGTCTGAGTTCCAGTGACAGTGTAAGTGGCTGCTGGGATTAAATTTCAGTGTGACACCCAGTCGCTGGGGTGGAATCCTCTGGTTGTAAATGGCTGTCCTCTCTCCTTCTCCTAAAGTCTTTCATTTGTTCTAACCAATATAACCAGATATTAATATTCTGACATACTCCAATTTTAACTGATGCTTTCTATTAGGATGCAAGAACAGCATCTGTGTGTAGACATCTGAACCTCCTAATGACTTGGGATTGCTTGAATATTTGACTTCAAAAACTCTAAAAATTTTCAGTGAAGAGGTTTGTCCTATGTTCAAATATATCCTACTGCTATGTGTAATGAAAGTATTAGCACATTTGAAATAACGCCTGTAACTGAGAACGTTACTGGATGCCAGCGTTCTCTTTCTATATTCTACGTGCAGGGTTTCCCCTCAGCTGTCTACTCCTCAAAGTCATGGTGTGAATCAGCTTTTGTAGGACTGGGAAGATAGAGACCCTCATCAGGCAGGTCAAAAGGACTTGTAACTCTAACTTCAGGGGATCCAGTGCCTTCTTTTGGACTTTGCAGGCAACAGCACTCACATTCACATACCCACCCCCCCTACCCATACACACATAATTAAAAGTAAAAATAAAATCTGTAAAAAAAAAAAAAAAGTCAAAACCTTATGAACTTCAAAATAAAAATGGGAGCATGTGAAAATGATTTCAATGCACATAAAATATTGTGTGTCTCATCATGGCTAAATGCTATAATTTCTAGCTACATGCTTGGTATTTTTTAAGTGTGTAAATTTAATCATGAATATTTTTAAACCGGAACTGTTTCATCCTGAATATACTAAAAAGAAGAGTTCTTTAAAATAATTACAAAAATAAGTTTTGGTGTGTGAGTCCCACAAATAGCCGATACATATATGAAGTCACATGGGTCACTCACATTTTATATTTAATGCAGGGTTCTGGGAGCTGGCTTAGTGGGTAAGAGTGTCTGCTGCTGAGGAGTTATGAGGACCAGTGTAAGCAGCGGGGCACAGTACACGGAGCACCTGTAACAGCAGCTCCATATGAGAGGAAACAGGAAGACTGGGGGCTGTTGACTGTCATACTAGCTCCCCATTCAGTGAGAGACCCTGCATCGAGGGAAGAGGGTAGAGTTGCAAGACCTCCAGTGGCTTTCTCTGTCCTCCTTGAATGTGCACAAGTGTGAACATCCTAGTACGCATGCATGAGGACACACACACACACACACACACACACACACACACACACACACACAGTAATATTAATGTAATCAGGCAGCTGCTTGCAATATGTGATCTACTTTGACCTCCAGAAATCCACTGAGTTCTCTGTCAAAAAGAACATAGTTCATAACAATAAAGAGTCAGTTTTTGAGGAAGACGCCACTGGGTTAATAATCAATCTATGACTGAAGATAATAAATGGGCAGGGCAGTAGGTTCTTACGGACTCAGCCTGGTGCTCTGGTGCGGACAAAGACAATGCAAGTGGAGTTCTGTCTTTACTGTGAATACAGCAACAGCAAACTGGCTGGTGAAGATCTTCAAAGAGTTCATCTCTGGCCCCGAAAGTGAGATTTCCCCTGAAATGTTAGAGGCCACGTGATAAAAAGAAAAAAAAAAAAAAACCTTTCTGGAACTGAACAAAAGAAGTCTAAACGCATACACTGCCTGACTAGTAATGAGTCATGAAGCGAGGTACAACTTTTCTACGCTGATATTAATTAAAACAAAGCAAAGGAAAAGAGCTATTTTAACCAATTGCGATAAAAGTAAGATTAAAATTTTGGGTTTTTTAAAATTATTTATATTTATTTTACAATCATTGGCACTTTGCCTGCATATGGGTTGGATCCCCTGGAACTGGAGTCACAGACAGTTGTGGCCCCTGCCATGCAGTTGCTGGGAATTGAACACTGGTCCTGGGGGGGGGGGGGGGGCAGTCAGTGATCTAAACCACTGAGCCAGCTCTCCAGCTCCTTGTTTTACTTTGTGTGTGTGTGTGCGTTTGTTTGTTTTGTTTTGAGACAGGGTTTCTCTGTGTAGCCCTGACTGTCCTGAACTTGCTCCGTAGACCAGGCTGATCTTGAACTCCTGAGCCACCACTGCCTGGCACAAAATCTTGTTTTTATTAGTCTCTTTACTTTAAAAAACTGTTTTTAGATTTATTATTATGTGTAAGGGTGTTTTGCCTGAATGTGTGTGCCACCTGTGTGAAATGCAGGAGAGAACAGAGTTCCCTGGAATTGAATATGGGTGGCTATGACCCACCACATGGGAGCTGGGAACTGAACCCAAGTCCTCTAGGTTTTTAATTGTTGAGCCACTGTTTCCAGCTTTTAGAATAATGATATCCATTGAATTTCCTTCTTCAAGTAAATATCAATTTTCCTATTACATTTTATTCTCATGAAGAAAGCCCCTGAATTGTTTAAAGTTTTAAAAAATTTCAAATGAAGCCAACAAACAAACAAACAAACAACAACAACAACAAAGCTTGGTGGCTCCAGCCTGTCGTCTAGTACTTGGGACTGTCCGTGAGAATCACCATCAGTTCAAGGCCAGCCAGGAGTCTGCACTAAAGAAAGGTAGCTTTGTCTCAACCCCTCGCATCTTCTCCTCAGAGATTTATGGCCACACATACACCTATAATTGAAGTGTTTTTGAGGCTGAGGCAGGAAGAACAACAGTTCCAGGCCAGCCTGGACTACAGAATGAGCCCCCCTGTTGGAGATAATGCTTTTGTTTGTTTTGAGATACTGTCTTGATCTTTAACCCGGTTTTAGCCTGGAACCCACTTCGTAGCTCCAGGCTGGCCTCAAACTTGTAATAATCCTCCTACCTCGGCCTACTGCCTATTAGGATTACAGGTATGAGCTACTGTGCCCTCACATCTTTTTTTTTCTTCAACTTTCTATCCCTATTGGCATTGCCTAGTTAGATAAAAACCTATAAATATTGTAAGCTTGGCATCACTTGGCTATGGTTGTGGTAATGACAAGAGACCATCTTACTTCTCAACTGTTTTCTATCACTTCTTTGCCCTTAGATGAGCACCTGAAAGTAGACTGTGGCTCATCTCATCCAGGTGAGACTTCAAGTAGCACCTGTAGCACGTGTCTAGGTTTGTATATCCTTCTTGGGCAAATGCGTGTCCTGACACAGGTGGAGGAACAAGCCCATTGTCCACCCCACAGCAGGGCTGTGCTCATCTCCCACGTTTGAACAGCCCATTGGCTAACAAGATCCACATGGGCAAACACAACATGTATAGACAAGGGTGTATACATTCCCCAGGGTAAGACAGACAGGGGTGGAGTTATTCCCTGAACACCAATTCAAAATATCACAGGATATGTATCCAGATAAAAACCTAGCCAAAACAAAAAGGCACACATAGGATGTAACTGTGTGTCATAAAGGGAGCAAAATTCACTGTGGTGTGAGATACACTGAAATTAATAATAATAGTAATAATAATAATAATAATAATAATAAATCAGTTAAGCATTGGGCATGATTTTGTCTCTGCTTTCCTGTAAGTGTGCACTTAGATCGCTCACGGGGTAAGCCCGTGTGACCTTTGTCCTAGTTTCCGCACTCAATAAGGAACTAAGCAAATTTGTTGGGGCTCAGGAGACAGTGGGCAAGAACACTTGCTGGTATGAATGTAAGGCCCTGAGTTCAGACCCAGCACCTACGTAATGAGTCAGGCATGGCTGCACACCGCTAACCCCAGCACTATGGCATTTAATGGCTGCCAGCCTAGCTTTGGATTCAGGGAGAGAGCCTGTCTCGAAGGGATGAGTTGGAGAGCGATAGGTCAGGATTTGCTATCCTTCAGGGGACTCTGCATATGCACACACATGTGCAGAACCCCACTCCCGCCCTGAAGACCTGTGGATTAAGACAACAACCAAAGCGTGCCATACCTACACAGTGTAAGGACGGAACTGACTCCCGACAGTTGTCCTCTGACCTCCACATGTGTCCTATGACTTTCATGTGTGAGTGCACACACAAAAACAAATAAATAGCTGGGCGTGGTGGTGAACGCCTTTAATCCCAGCACTCAGGAGGCAGAGGCAGGTGGATCTCTGTGAGTTCAAGGCCAGCCTGGTCTACAAAAGTGAGTCCAGGACAGCCAGGGCTACTAGGCAGAGAAACCTTGTCTTGAAAAAACAAAAACAAGCCAACCTCCTCCCCAAACCAAAAACTAAACCAACCAACCAAACAAACAAACAAAAAACCAAATAAATAAATAAATGCAATTTAAAACAGAATGAAAAAGAAAGCTTGTGGGTGGCAGTCGTTGGAGTCTCCGAACACCCAGCAATCAGTCAGCTGGATCATGACTGCTACAAACCCACTTATGGGAGTGGGTTTGACTCTGGAAACCTCCACACAAGCTGTAGGTTTTCAGCTTGCCCCTTCCTCGCCAGTCATGCAAATGAAATCACTTTCTCACCCTCCTTGTAACTAAAGGGAAACACTGGCCTGGAAAACAACTCCAGAGGAAATCAGCAGTCTAAAGATGGGAGAGAAAGTCGAGCTGGAGCTGCTCTCCTTCATCCACTGTTTACTCAATAATCATAGTCAATTACAACTTGTTTGAAGGATTATATATCCCCATTAGGCTATAAATACCCACAGTGGACATGCAGTTGCAGATAAAGAGGGAGAAGACCATCATACAGAGCTGTTCTCACACACAAATCACTTTACAAATACTGTGGTGTCGAGGGTCTGTCCGCGCCAGTTCTTCCAGAAGGAGAGAAAGCACCCGGTGTGAGCAGGTTTAATCTTCACCACACTGAATTAATGAGCGGCATGAGGGATTCAACCCCCAGCCGCATGCATGCTGGGTAAGAGTTCTACCTCTGAGCTACGTTTGTAGAAGTTGAGACCATTTCATCAATTTCCCCGGGCAAGCCTAGATCCCGTTATTTAACTCATGGAAGCCTTGAATTAGTAGTCCTCCTGCTTCAGCTGCCCCACTAAATTGGATTACAAATTTGTGCCACCAAGACCAGGTGTGTTTGTTAGTTTGTTTCTTTTTTTTTGTTTTTGTTTTTGGGGGCTTTTTGTTTTTGTTTTTTAAGCGTGTAACACAGGCTGGCTTCAAACTTTCAATCTTCCTGCCTGGGGTTCTACAATATGTTGTTCATGCTGTGTGGTTTTGGCTAGGCTCTTTTTTTTATTTTTTATTTTTATTGAGAACCTAACATGAGCCACACAGGGTCACATAAGAGCTTTCTTTATATTCCCCTTCTCCCCTGCTTTTTCAGTTTTGGTTTTGGTCTCATTATATAGCATAGGCCAGCTTCAAAACTCAGATTTCCCCTGTCTCCCAAATTACATTACAGGGAGGGGCCCCCATGCCTGGCTTGTCCACGTGGTTGGTTTCCAATCCATATAGCAGGAGACCAGAGACTCATAAAAAAGCCTAACCCTATTTATGGCTTTGATGTGTTTTATTACATGGTAGGTCTGTATCAAAAAATGGTCACCCTCCTGTATCCAGAAGAGATCAATGGAAGACAAGCAAGGTAAGCATGTCCTGGTGGTGTTTGCCAGAGGACACCAATGTGGGCAGCCTTTTCCGGGCCAGTAATTACTTATCTCTCTCCTCCTGCTCTCGTTCGGTTAGTTAGTTAGGACATTTTCTTTTATTGGGTGGCAGAAATAGTTGTGTTAAGTATGTTCCCTGATTTATCAGGTGCCTCTGGTTCTAAAATGTTCATTCCCAGGGCCCTTGGAGAAACCCAGAGATGAAATCTTCCAAGCTAATGATAAAACACTTCCAGTAGTTTTCACTCTGGGCAGGGCCTAATTACATGTGATTTTTACAGTAGTATCTGCCGATGAGACAGATAAGACGTCTCCGTCTCCGTTCTGTCTGGAGTGTGTCTTCCACGGACAACTTTGACTGAATCACTGTTAGCTTTTTTGGCTGTGAATTGGGACTCTGGAAGCACCCGTCCAGGCTCAGTTACTGTCCATGTAAAGATTGTTATTGTTCTCTTGTTTGTATTTTAGCCTGGAGACAGCAGGAGGAAAAGACAGTTTGAAAAATTTGGTTTAAACACTCCCACCAAACAGCTTGTTACTGTTCTCAACTTAGAGCATTGTTGCTTTGGGGGTGGGTGAGTTCACTTACGGGGGGTGGGGGGTAGCCTTTGAGTTTTGCAGATAGAGAAGAAAAAAAAAAAGCCGCAGGATTCTGCCTTTGAGTTAGGGCCGATCTTTAAAAGGCATCCAAAGAAAGTTGGCTCCGTCTGAATTAGAAGAAAAGGAGCCAGGGAAAGTTTGACTTGACTTCCTCTGCAGTTTGTTTATAGCAAGCGTTGGAGCAGGAGGCAGAGCCCTGATCCACTTCCTGAACGCAGAGATCGACGCTCGAGGGTGGGCGTCGAATTCACCGTGTGCAAGTGACCAGCAAAAGTCCGGATGGACCGGGCCCACAACAAGAATTTCTCAATTCGGTTACGATCTGAAAAGAGAGCCAAGGTCTCGAGGGCGAGTGTCGCCAAGTACTCCCCCGCCCCTTCTCCATGGCCACAGAAAGGTCTGATGGGGGTGGACAGGGCAGTGTGTCCAGCCTGTTGCCATGGAGGCGGCTTAATCCGAAGACAGTCGAATTCAAAGCCCGCAGTAGAAAGGATGGGATTGCATTGAAATGATGACCGTTTACTTAGAAGAATGCCCAAGTTGCAGCGCACAGAGATAAGCTGCAGCTGACTTCTCTCTAGCCAGCTGAAGCAGCCAAACCAGTTGGGCAACTTTCTTTCGGTCGGGCTTTTTTTTTTTTTTTTGGATCAGGACAATACTGAATATCAAGTAGCAAACTGGGACTTTAGGGAAAGGACAACCCTCCCACCTAAGTTCTCCTGGGCAGAATGCCTGTATCTTCTCACAGTTTAAGAAAACAAACTTTGTGTGTGTGTGTGTGTGTGTGTGTGTGTGTGTGTGTGTGTGTGTGTG
>CAJQZJ010032083.1:6056351-6084945 GCA_907164525.1 Lophiomys imhausi
GTGTGTGTGTGTGTGTGTGTGTGTGTGTGTGTGTGTGTGTGTGTGTGAACTCATTTGATTATTGCTGTTAGTTTTCTGCCCCTGGTGTTTGAGGGAGGGAAAGAGGAGACCTAGGGATTTAAATAATAACTTTAAAAAATCCACTGCTCTCTTCATGAATTCTCCTCTAGCTGATTTGCCAGCTTTGCGCTTTCATCTTGAATTTATTATTTTCTTATTTCTAACAAAACTATTTAGTTAATGTCTGCTATGGCGTCTCGTTCACGGGAGGACTGATGTTGGTGGGTAAAAGGGTTAGGGAAGAGAAAAACAGTGCAGCAGAGAATACATTAGCTTCAGCAGGCTAGAGAATCTCTTCTCACTGGCCCCTGGAACACCAGAGGGGATTGGGCAAGGTGGAGATAGAAACAGGAGGTAGACTAGAGAGAGAGTCAGGGTGGAGTGATAAAGGGGATCAGAGGTGGAGCTTGCTTTTCTTCCTTTCTTGGGTGTCTCTATTTTACTATAGCACTCTTGTGTTTGTATGCGAATTACCATGACACTTGAGAGCCTGGGGAAAGAGAGAGGATACTGTAAAATAAGCCCAGAGGCCATTTGAAGGGGAGTGCTTTATGCAGGGACCTCAAACTTCCTGTTTAGTGTTTGAAGCTCTTCTAACTTGAAGCTCTTCTAACTTGGATTGTAGGACTCCATCAATTCTCTTGTCTAGCTTCCTGCCAGACTGTATGCTTTTGGTGTTTTGTGGAAGAAACCTGGATCAAGATTTGAATGCTACAAATGCTCAGTGTTCTATTAACCCTCTTTTGAATCCTCCCTGATTGTGGCTGAAACACTGCAAAAAAAAAAATATGGTTCCTTTTATGGGTGGAACTGATCTTGGGGCTAGGCAATCATCTTTCCAGTGCTAAAAACCTGAGCACCACGTCCCCAGAAGACTTAGGAGTTGTAGGGTTTCAGACTCTACAATTCTGTTTTACAGAGAGATGAACATTTAAAAGCACAAAGGCCTATTCTATAAAGCGGACACTTGGCTATTCTTCATAAAGGCTCTCCTGCACTTCTACAGAATGCTTACAGGGTGTGCACTTCCATCACTGTATATTGTAAAGCGCCCATCTTCTATTTGAGAAGCATGGGGACTGCTTCAAGGGGGGGGGAGCAGCAGGTATGGCCTTTGTTTCTTATTAATCTGGAAACAAAAGATTCAGGGAGAAGTTTACTTTGTTCCTGAAGGCCATATGCGGATGAGCCTGTTGTTAATAAATTAAGTCAGGGATTTTAGTCTTTTCCAAGTCTTATAGTCTTGTGATTGTGTATCAGGCCCTCAGGCTTCCCTGCATCTTATTGTGCAGTGGCTGATGTGGGCCTGTTGAAGTCATACACTCAGAATTAAATTGTAATAGAGAGTAAACAGTAGAATGGAGCTAGCATCAACAAAGGCAGGAGTCACAGGTAGGAGTTTCCCACAGAATCTTAGACATGTGAACAATGTCCTTCACATTCTTTTTGCTTTCCCATTTCCACCAATTCTTCTGCACCCAGGATTCTTACTGTTGGTATCGTGAACATCACGGGATGGATGGTTCTTTTTGGTGGTGAGAGCAGATCCTATCCTCTTCAGTAAAGGTCACACTAGGTATCAGTTGCGTTGTTATATCAGGATTATAAAAAAAAAAAAAAGTCCCTCCGCACAGCCAAACGTCCCCGAATGTCCGCTGAGAGGTCCCCTAAGGCTGAAACACCTGTGTTCTAGAACTATCTGCTCTCAAGTCCTTTGAAAAGAAAGACATTCTTTTGGTGTTGAGCCAGGCATGGGGGAAAAATGATCTGTTCTAAAATAGATATTTTAAGCAGTTCATAGATCTGGAATTGAAAACATGAAAGCTGAGGAGGGCAGAATGAGGATGAAGGGGCAATTTAGCCAGCAGCCTGTCAGGTTCCAGGTGAGAGGCACAGAGCTTAGAGCCTTGCTGTAAAGACACACTCAGGCTGTTTTTTTTTCTTCCTTCCTGATTTTATGTACTTCCCGAGCACAGTGCCCCTCCTACTGGTGACTGGTTTTAGTGGCAGCTGGAAAATTTGTCTCAGTATCTTCCCTTACATCCCTGAAGTACATTTACTTACTTAATTTTCAATAGACAAAAGTGATCGTATAGTATAATAACATCAATATATATTTCATGAGGTACTACTATTAAGATGATAAATACAATTTCTGTAGTGATTGAATATACCTCTACAAGAAGTTACTTAAAATTTTTATTTTATTTTTGGTGCCGGAGTTTGTGTAAACTAAACTAATTTTCTACCACTAAACATAACCCTAGGTGCCCCCTCCCATTTTTTGATATATAAAAATATTTATTTTGTGTGTGTGGGAGGCTGGGGACATAGAGGAGATAGTATTTCATGTAGTGTAGGCTCAGCCAATAAAGTACAAACACAAGGATTTGGGTTTGATCCTCAGAAGCCACATAAATAAATAAATAATGTGTGGAAGCACACATTATTTATAAATAATAAACATAATAAATAACACAATAAATAATAAATAATATACATAATAATAAACATAATAAATAATGTGTGCTTCCAATTGCAGTGCTGGGGAGGAGACAGGAAGGTGCGCGTTGGTGCTCACTGGCCAGCCAGGGTAGCCAATGAGGAGTTTGAAGACAGGCAAGAGATCCTTGTTTTATAAGGAAGGATATCTGAATTCAACCTCTGGCCTCCATACACATGTACCAGTGTTTTGCTTGCACATGTATTCCTATACACATATACTATGTCTTACAATTGGTAAAGTAATGGTCAGTAATGTTATTGATTGATTCCACTGGTGGGCACGGAACCCAAAGCCTTATGCACACAAGGCAAACATTCTATATGTATTACTTTTTAAAAAATAGAACTTTCAACTTGTAAAGTTCTTGGAACCATGGAAGGAGTGGACTGGCTAAATCTGAAAAAACTGTCCAGCGTTCCTGGCTCTGAGTGCCCGACTCAAGGCTCTTGCCATTCTGCTGATGGGGAATGTTCTTAGCTCCTGTGTCTGTCTGGCTCCTTCCTTCCTTCCTGGAGACTAAGGCTGAGTCAGTTCCTCTGCAGGGCTCTCTGTGAATGTCTGAAATAAAGACTGCGTGTAACAAAAACAAGATGAACAGAAAAGCCTTCCCCATCGTTCCGGATCATCCTCCATGGTACTTATTAAAGATTTCCAGAGAAGAAATATTACACATTCACTTTATTATTTCTTGTAAATAAAAATATTAAATCCTATAGTTCAGACTGAGAGATTTATTTTAGCTATCAGTTCTGGGAACACTGACTGGTGCCCTGCAGGCTGTGAATAAATACCCGTTGAAGGGAAACATTACCCTCTTGTCGCAAGAGCAGGCCGGCGACAATTAGCAACACATAAGAAATGCTTTTGCTTTGTAAATGGCCTTTTGTCTTTCGAGTATAAGCTTATATTTAATATTTAATTAGTTTAGCCTGACGAATATTTCTAGCGGATAATAATTTATTTACGTTAACTAACTAGCTTTTTTGTGTATAGTTGAGGATGTTCTAATGAAAATAGCAATGGCATCTCAGTGTACATCAGGAAAAGCCAGGTGACATTTAAACCAACAAAGCATAGACTTCCCTTAGAAACCTCAGATTGCACAGGGAAGTATGAAGTCAACAGTGGAAGGCCTTTCACTGCTGTTCTTCTTGTTCATATCACAAAGTGAAATTTCTGTAACCAATCTTTCATAGATTGTTCCAGAAAAAAATTTTCTGTGCCTATATACCTGACTATCCCAGCAATAAATATATACTCATTTGCTACACACACACACACACACACACACACACACACACACACACACACTTCAAAGGCTCCTTGCACATTTTGCATGACCTGTAATTTATCTGCATAACCGTGTATGGAATATTCGTCTCTCTCTAACTTGACTCCCCCTGCCAGTCCACAGTTCCATCATGCTGACGCAGCAAGCTCTGCTGCTTCTCCATCCAGGGAACAATCAAACGGCACTCGTTTTTTCTAACAGCTGGCACTATGCTTTTCTTCATGCACTCCAACAAAAATATAATTCTTGTGCCACCAGAGAAGTTAAGACTCAGAGTCAATGAGCATTTATTTACAGTTGTCTATTTTTAACTGAGCGCGTTTTAGGGGCTTTCACAAGAATTATCTCCAAGCTAATCTCCCGAAGTGGTTATTTTAATTCGTGTACCTCAAGTGAGGAAACAGAGACTCAAAGATGTTAAAACTGAAGGCCACACTATGATTTTAACATCTATAGAAAACTTTGTGGCCATATTTACCCAGTACTGAGACTCCTTTAATTATCTGCAAGGCAGCATGCCACGGATGTGTGAGCATCAAATACTGCTGTATATGCTGCTCTGCATAGCTCTAAATATCAAATACTTCTGTACACACTCGTCTGCCTCTGCAGTCTATCAAGTTAGCACAGATGATGAAGTAACAAACTAAGGATACCAAATAAACGCTCACAAAACCCAAACCAAACTCATCACCGAAAAAAAAAAAAACCAACATACAGGGGAGAGAAAAAACCCTGGCTGCTGGGGAAACTGACCCACTAGCTTCTAAGAAGCTGCTTAGAATCAAAACAGAGGAAGTAAGTTGTAAATGGCAAGAGATGAACACAGCTGCAATTTTGGGGGGGGGATATGAAACAAAGTGTTATTTATAGGTCATTTTTCAAAGTGGGGAAGGATGGCTGGGGTTAGACTGCTAACCCTGCGGTCCCATTTACAAAATAGCTAGGAAAATGATTTTTTTTTAAACTTTAAATTAAAAGTCACTGAATTGCACAGTTAAAGTGGTGTGTAAATGATATTGAGAGAGAGAATATTAAATGCTATTTTATACTTTGCTGGCAGGCAGCCAGTACAGTGTGTATGTGTGTAAAACACACCAAATACTTCCACCAGGATGTGGTGGGGGTTTCTCAGGTTATTAATTGTTACTATAGAAAGCCTGTGTGTCAAGCTAAAAGGGAAAAGATTATATAGACAGGGACTTGTGAGAAGAAGAAGCAAGAAGGGGGCCTTTGTCCTCCAGGCCTAGTGGTGCCTTCCTTAGCTGTAGCTTGTTCTGTTCATTTGGACTGGCAGCTGGGTTCCAGCTACTTGGGACTCAGGGATTCACAGAGTTTGAGTGCCAAGGGGTAATTATTTACAAGAGAAATAGTCCTGGAAACAGGGAGGGAATGGGGGCCGGGACTGAAGTTGACTGTGCCTTATCCGACAGCAAGACTGAACACAGAGCGACTTTTGAACAGAACTGAAGGTGCTCCCTGAGAGATGGCGGTAGGATGAACAGGGAGAGAGCTTCCTCCCTGGAGGAGCAGGGTATAATGGGCGTGCTTCATGCCACAGTGAGAGGCAGCTCCATTTTGGGAGAATTGGGGCGGTTTCTTACTGGGTGAGCCATTTCAGGCTGCAGAACCATAAACACACAGGTTCTGAGCTCCTAAGTGACTCAACCATTTTTATCTGTTCCAGGATCCTCAGGAGATGTGTGATAGGTTTAAAAGATGTTTTTATTAATGTATATCAATTATATATAATAATGGGTTTCATTATGACATTTCATACATGTATATAAACTGTATACATCTATTACTCAACTATACAATTCAGTTATAAAACTCTATTCATCCCATTAGCCTCTCTTGCTTCCTTCCTATGTTTTTCTTATAATTTCATGTCTCTTTTTATATTCATTACGTGTAGTGATTTGACTGAGAATGGCATCCATAGGCTTGTATGTTTGAGTATTTGGCTCCCATCCTTTGATGCCATAAGCTCCAATAAATCTTTCCTTCTATAAGTTGCCTTGACCATCATGTTTTTTTCACAGCCAAAGAGAAGAAACTAATACTCTAGGGTTGATTACAGGAGCATGGTCCAAACCACTGAAGAAAATGTCTCTGTTTCCCCAACAGCTTCTCTACTGGCCTACAAGTGTTCAAGGAGTGGTGGGGCTTCATGATTCTCCTCGCTACATTTTGTTTTCTTGTGTTCATTATTATTTAATTTCATTTTTTTTAATTTTTTTTGGTTTTTCGAGACAGGGTTTCTCTGTATAGCCCTGGCTGTCCTGGACTCAATTTGTAGACCAGGCTGGCCTCGAACTCACAAAGATCCGCCTGCCTCTGCCTCCCAAGTGCTGGGATTAAAGGTGTGCGCCACCACTGCCCGGCTTTAATTTCATTTTTTAAAAACTGCCAGTAGAGGCCGGGCGGTGGTGGCGCACACCTTTAATCCCAGCACTTGGGAGGCAGAGGCAGGCGGATCTTTGTGAGTTCAAGGCCCGCCTGGTCTACAAAGCGAGTCCAGGACAGCCAGAGATATTCAGAGAAACCCTGTCTTGAAAAAACCAAAAAAAAAAAAAAAAAAAAAAACTGCCAGTAGAATGTTGATGATGATTTTGAGTTGTGCCTTGAGGAGAAGGGAAACACTTCCAACTCAGGATCCTGAGAAAATCTTGTGGACCACAGAGTTTATGCAACTTTACATCATCATTGTTATTTTCCTCTTTTCAGTTCTTGACTCTGGTGAGTCAATAAAATTTAGAGCTCATTGTGGGCTAAGTGGACAATTTCCTGGAAAACAGCTGGTTAAGCATCTTTCAAGTAAACATCCTCCCTGGAGAAGGTCTTCCTTAGCACCATCCAGCTCAGCATGGTTATTTCTGCATTCCATATTCCTGTCCATTTCTCAGAAGGTTCTAGAAGAATCAGGAGTGAAATGAGAGCCAAGCTTTACCATACCTACCACTGTATTCATGCCAGTACTGGAAGGTGGGTTCTTTTAGGACCTGCTGCTAATCTAAGAGGACAGAGGCAGAAGAATGCAATGTATCCCATATCAGTTAGAAATTTAAACAGCGGTAGAGGTGGGTTTTATACCCAGGCTGCCTGACTCACAAACACATGGCCTCTTAAGCACGGAGCCATTAGGCCTGCTTGTCCCCAAAGTCAAAGGTTTCTCTTTAATTTTTGTTTCGCTTTGTTTTGTCTTTCAAGACAGGGTTTCTCTGTGTAGCCTTGGCTGTCCAGGACTCACTTTGTAGACCAGGCTGGCCTTGAACTCACAGAGATCCACCTACTCTGCCTCCCGAGTGCTGGGATTAAAGGCATGCACCTCACCAGGCTAGTTTCAGTTTCTGTAATTGTTATCGAAGGACATTGAGCCCAACATTCCCATTCCAAAAAAGGAAAGTGTACAGATGCAGGGCTGGTGTTTTTTCTTACACAGGGATCTGAGCTATCTATCTTGTACTGAAAGAATTTAACAGATTGATATTGATTCACAGGTTGAGAAGGGAAGACAAAGAAAGAGAAAGTAAATAGAGAAATAGGAAGAGGCAGGGAGGGGAAGAGAGGAGAGAGAAAGCACCCCGCAGTCATGGGGACAAGAAGGTTCAAGAATCTTCTACCAAAGAGAAATCAGCCAGGCAGACAAGACCCACATGATCTGACTCACACATGGGAACTGGGAAAGTTGATCACATAGATTCAGAGGGGAGTGGTCCCCAGCTGCTGCGAAGGGAGGCAATGTGGGGTAGAGAACTGTGGCTATTGGGTATGAAGCTGTACGTAGGCAGGAGTAAGCCTATAAGGGTTCTGGACCTGGACCATCCTGGAATGACTCATGGTGATTTGTTGTGTATTTCTTTTTCTTTCTTTCTTTCCTTCTTTTTTTTTGTTTTTGTTTGTTTGTTTTGTTTTTTGAGACATGATTTCTCTGTCGCCCTGCTGTCCTGGACTCCCTCTGTAGACCAGGCTGGCCTTGAACTCATAGAGATCTACGTGCCTCTGTGTCCTGAGTGCTGGGATTAAAGGTGTGCACCACTACGCTCGGCCATTACAGACAGTTTTCAACTGCCATGTGGGTGCTGGGATTTGAACCTGGGTCCTTTGGAAGAGCAGCCAATGCTCTTAACCGCTGAGCCACCTCTCCAGCCTCTGTTGTGTATTTCAAAACAACTAGAAGAAAGGATTTTTTTTTTTTTTTTTTTTTTTTGGTTTTTCGAGACAGGGTTTCTCTGAATATCTCTGGCTGTCCTGGACTCGCTTTGTAGACCAGGCTGGCCTCGAACTCACAAAGATCCGCCTGCCTCTGCCTAGAAGAAAGGATTTTGGATCTCTCCAACAGAAGGAAAGGTGATGGACTCAGGTGGCATACTTGCTTACTACCTCAACCTGAAATAACACGCTATGTACATTAACGTAAATACCACATCTTACTCTATGTGTAATTATTATAAGTCAATTAAATTCAAGAATAACATGGGCTGGAGAGATGGCTCAGTGGTTAAGAGCACATATGGCTCTTGCAAACAATCTGGGCTTAGTTCTCAGCACCCATATTCAGGTGGCTCACAAGTGACTAGACCTCCAGTTCCAAGAGATCTGACTTCCCTTTGGCCTTCATGGGGTCCTGCATTCATTTGGTACACATAAGCTCACTTGTGTACACACATACACATAAGCAAAAAATAGTAAGTGAAACCTAAAAAGAATGACAAGAACCAGGCTGGGGACATAGCTCAGTTGGTAGAGTGTTTGCCCACCATGCACAAAGCCTGGGTTCCATCCTGAGCTCAGCATAAACTGCTTATGGTAATGTCATGTCTAGCATGGCTCCAGGGATGGACCTGACTGGGGTGAGGAGAGAATGAAGAAAATACAGATGGATGGACGCGTGGACACAGGTAGAAGATGGGTGGGATAGGGTGGTCTAGGTTCTCTGCTGGAGAAACCTGAGCACCAGCATATTGGTTGTATAGAGACAAATCAGAGAGGTTATTGCATACAACTGAAAAAGGAGGCAGGCAGGGTTGTTACACTCAGCTAAACAAGGAGGTAAGTAAGTTTGTGATATACAGCTGGATCAAGGGGACAGGTTCATCTAATCTCCAGGGAGCAGCCCCAAGGGTGTTTATGATGGACATTTCTATGTACACTGTCAGTATTCACACTTAGACCTGAGAAAGGGTTTGTCATCAGATCTCTGAGTCTGAGACTATGGGGTCACATGACAACAGTACACATTCCCTCTGGACTACACTCACTCGAGGCTTCCTCTGATTCCTACATGGTGACACACACCTGTAATCACAGCACCGGGAGTTGGATTCAGACAGTTCAGAATTCAGGGCCATCCTAGGTTGCATTCAAACCTGGCCCAAGTTACACTAAACCCTGGTTTTTTATCTTGTTTTGTTTTGTTTTTGCTTTTTAAGTGACAAACGCAAAATAAGATTAAACGAAGAGGAAAACTTTTCTGCTGAAATGGATGAGCTACTGTTATTTTCACTGTCAGTTGGCAGAGAGTCCCAGTCCCAGCATACCTTGAGTCACATGATGCATCTTGGCCATAGGTTCATCTCTCAGTAAAGTGAGAGGGTGGTCCAGCTCATGCCCTGCTCCAGACGGCTTTGTCTGAGGTGCAAGGGTCAGGCAGCAGTGTGTCTGTTTACCAACGAGACAGATCGCTCTTCCTCTCCCAACATGCTGTGGGTGAGGAACAGAGTGAGGCTAGGACTTTAGAATTGGGTTGACACTTGTGGGGAGGAGATAGTGGGCAAGACACCTTTCCTAGCCTCCATCCTGGACCTGTGGGGTTTGGAGACAAGCAGGGGAAGCGTGTGCTGAGAAGCATTGACTTTGCATGTTTTTTTGGACTATCCAACTACTACTTTTCACTGCTTGAGATTAGAAAACTTCCCATCATCTGAGACACGACATCAAAATGCTTGGCTCTGAAAAGTGGAAAATTTTGTCAAAGAACTGTTGGTGAAAAATCCAATCGACAGAAAACTTGAAAACCTCTAGAGAAGTAAGGTTCAATGGTATTTGTGATCGTGTACTCGACGACAGGCCTGGTAGCCCTGGCCGGAACTGGTCAGAGGAACGGTGGAGAGTTCCAGTGTTCCATTTAACAGAGCTGAGACCTCTGCTGTGTCCCTTGTTAGCGGTGTGCACCGAGGCCCTTCGGAGACCGCCAGCCGCTCAGAGTGCTGGGGAGTAGATGCACTCAGCCGGTGCCCTTCGAATGAGAGCTCTGAATACGTTAGTGAATTGGTAGGCTTCTTGTTACTGGTGGTCTTTGGGTCAACGTGAAATGTGGAATGTTTGCTTGTATTATGTCCTGGTTGTCCATGGCTAATGCCCTGTAGAAAGAGTCGTTGGTGAGGAAGTGGGGGGCCCCAGGTCAAATCCAGCTTTGGTGCGTTTTAGCTTTGCAGTAGAAATTGGCAATGTCACTGTGCCTCTCTGAGCCTAGGGTCCTTCATGGTGAAAAGTATTAACAGCGTAACTCGGTGGCGCCCAAGCATGGGTGTTTGCTGCTTGGAGTGTTCTTTCTTCACCTAACGCTTTGTGGAGTGAACCCCACTCAGGCTGGGATCTCAAGCCTCACGTATCTGCAGGGGAGCAACCCCCCTCCCACACATTATGTATCCTACCTGCTTTCCATAATTTGGTGAGCAATTTTCTGAACACACACAGGTGCTAGAGTGGGGACGATGAGCAAAGAAACATGGTCTTGGGTCTTCAGAATTAAAGGAAAATTCCAAAAGATTCAGCCATCATCTTGTGCTCCAGGGCCCTTTCCCTCAGGCCTGTAATAGCCTGTGTATATAGTCCTCATCATTCATTAATATTTGCTCTCCCTGCCCTAACAAAACAGGGAATGGAACAAAACAACTTGTCCAAGGTAGACAAGATCCTTCCTTTGTAGGCCATCCCGTTGAGTATACTACCCATCGGCAGCTTCACAACCCGGTAGCCTTGAACTACCTGTGGCTTAAGGTGAGGAGTTGGTCTCCTGAAGGCAGCTGGTGCCTCCTCTATTAAGATGGGCAGATGGCATTTAGCTCACAAGAGAACCCGGGGAACGATGACTGTCATGCCTGGGGCACAACTGTTCAACCAATCCTTGCCTTTAGGACACATGTCATTTTCTTACACAGGAAAAAGATTGGTGTATTTGGGTAAAAACATGTGACTAATGGAAGGACTCCATGATCCCTCCCCTGACCCCATTTCCTGGGCACACTTATCTGTAGTGTCTTGAGTGCACACTAGAAGCACACTGCTGTTTTCCCCAATGCTGAGGCTGGTTTCATCAATGTTGCCTGAACACAAGGACTTTAAATGCTCCACACAATATTGTAGCCTCTGGCCAGGGTTGAGAATCCTTGCTTCTTTTAGTGGTGGGCCGCAGGGTGGGTCATGAAAGACAAGGTCTCATGTAGCCCAGCCTGGCCTCAGACTCGCTGCATAGCTGAGGATGGTCTCGAACTTCTGATCCTCTTGCTCCACCTTTTGAGTGTTGAGCTTGCAGTGTGCACCACCTTCCGTGGTTTGTGCAATGCTAGCGATCAGAACCCAGGCTAGACTCCCAGCCTGGAATCACTATGTGTACAGGCAGGGCCACCAAGGATCTCAAAGCACAGACCCATGAGTCAGACGGATGCGTGTTTGTTTTTCTTTTGTAGTGTTTGAAGATGGAATCTAGGGCTTCAGGCATGCCCAGCAAGTCTCCTACAGCTGAGCCACACCCCCAGCCCCAGAATGTCTGGATTTTAATCCTGTGACTTACTAGCTCAATAACTTTGGGTAAGATATAAAATACTTGTGCCTCATTTGTATTATATGTATACATACATATATATATATATATTTTCTCATTTGTAAAATGGGTACAAAGAAAGCTAACCTCATGAGCCTTAACTGAGGTTGGACGAAGCTTGTCATGCTTGGTGGCCAGTACCTTCAGTTATTCACCATGCCCTCACTGGTCCAGTGTGTTTGTGTCTGAGGCCCTGTCCCTCAGCACTTTTGGGAGCTTGCTGAGAAGTGATTTTTAGGATCGTATTGTACTCCTCACTCAGCCTTTGGCTGTTGGGGACAGTGGCTGCACCAACATCCACCCATTTCCACGATCAATACACAAACGTTCCAATTCTTCCGCAGTCCCACCTGAAACACTTATTTCCTATTTTCCCTCCCTTCTTTTTTTGCTAACAGACATCCCAATGAATGTGAGGTCATATGTCATTATGGCTTGGTTTTGATTCCTTTTGATCTCATCATGGCAGATCACCACTGTCTATTCATCTCTTCCCCACAGAACACAGCTCTTTTCTTCCATGCTGTTTTCACAGCTTGTCCATATGTTTGTTGAATGTAGCTCAGGAGTTGGCCAATGATGGCCTGAGGCTTCCGGTCAAATCTGGCTGCTGCTTATTTTCCAGTGGTTCACAAAGTTAAACATTGTCGTTGCATTTTTAATGGTTTAAAAAGAAAGAAAGGAAGAAAGGAAAGAAAGAAAGAAAGAAAGAAAGAAAGAAAGAAAGGAAAGAAAGAAAGATATTCCCTGGAATGTAAAAATATGACACAAAATTCAAATGTCATTGTCCATGAATAGTCACTATGGACTTCTGTTGCTGTTCACTTATGAATGACCTCAGGCTGCTTTTGGATGGAAGGACAAAGGTGAGTAATTGAGTAATTGCAACAGGGACCATATGGCCTGTAAGACCTAAAGTGTTCATGGTGGAACTTGTAGGAGATGATTCCTGAGTGCCGCACTGGACCCTGACTTCCGGGACAGTCAGCCCACTGGCAGGTAATTCAGCAGCACTCATGATGCCCATCGCTCACCCTCTCACGTTAATTCTAGACTCAGTAAAAGACTTGAGGTGGAAGAGAGAACTGAATGTAAAAGTCCCAGCTAGACTTCTCTAGAGGATGGAAGACTGTCCTCAAACTTGGAGTAGCCCAAAATATAAGTTATGGCTTATTTTAATAGTATGATTTTTTTCCTTCATTTTTTATGCTATGAAACCCTGGCTGGCCTGTAACTCCTGGTGCTCCTGTTCCAGCCTCCTGAGTTCTGGGGCCACTAGCTATAAAACATTGAAAATTTAAGGTTCTGTTTATCAAAGACATTATTGAGAAAATGAGTAGATGAGGCAAAAACTGGGAGAAATATTTTTGCAACATGTCTGTGTTATAAGTTGCATCTAAATACACAAAGAACTACAAATTAGAATAAGACAATTCACTTCAAAAAGTATTTATTTATTTAATATTTTGAGATAGAGTTTTAGGTAGACCAGACTAGCCTCAAATTTGCCATGTAGTCCACACTGGCCTTGAACTTCCAATCTTCTTGCCTCTATTTCCTGAGTGCTAGGATTATAGGTGTGTACCACCATGTCTAGTGCAAAATTTTAATGGGCAAATAGAGTTGGGAATGCATTTAAAGTAACAAAGAAAGCCTGGTGGTGTGGTAAACCTTTAATCTTAGCATTTGGGAGGTTAAGACAGGAGGACTCCAAGTCCAAGGCCAGCCAGAACTACCTAGTGAGATTAGTGAGATCCTTTTTTTAAAAAATATATATTTATTTATTAATTCAAGTTACATCTCAGTTACTGCCCCCTACCTCCTCCCCTTCCAGTCCTACCCTCCCATCCTCCACCCCTTCTCCTACTTATCCTACTCCTCCGGTCTGGGGGCCACCCACATATCAGTTCCCCTCAGTTCATCAGTCACATGAGGGTTAAGAGCTTCCTCTTACTCTGGGGCCCAACTTGGCAGCTCCACTACAGTAAAGTGTCCCACTAACAGGTAACAAAGTCCATGACTGAGACCGCCCCACCCCTACTTGTTAAGGGATCTGTATGAGGACCGAGTTGCCTAGCCTCTATATTTGTATAGGAGGGGTCTAGGTCAAATCTAAGCTTTGTTCTTCTTATTTTGGTTAGTGTGTCAGTCTCTGTAAGCCCCTAGGGGCCTAGGTTAGTTGGTCTGTTGATCTTCATGTGTTGATTTTGACCTCTTCCGGTCTCTCTATTCCTCCTCCCTCTCTTATACAGGACTCTCAGAGCTCCACCTAATGTTTGACTGTGTGTCTCAGCATCTGTTTTGATCTGCTGGTGGGTGGAATTTCTCGTAGGATGATTATGCTAGCTAGGTTCCTGTTCCTTCGGGTCTGTGGGTTGTAGGATAGTTATCCTGTACTATATGGCTAACATCCAGTTATAAGTGAATACATGTCATGTGTATCTTTCTGGGTCTGGGTAAGCTCATTCAGGATGAGCTGAGATCCTTTTTAATTAATGCATAACTACTAAATGGTGGATCTGGACTGCAACCTAGTGGATCTGACAGCAGCCTGTGTCCCCACACTGGATAAAGACATTATACAGATGGGACATCTGCTTTTATCATCTCCTGGTGACAGTTTCAACTCTAACTGCACTTTTATCAACCTGCCTCAGGCTCTTATCTTATCCTTGCCTCGCCCCACCTTCATTTCCTGTCTAAAATAGACTTGGCCTTCTAAGAAACCGACCGATGTCGGGAAGATGTTCTTCCAATCACTCATCTCACCACCAGTGTCACCACCAGTGTGGTGGCTGAGCAGGAGTAGGTGGCTGAGTAGAAGGCTGTGCTACTGTCTGGGAACTGAGTGTAGCCGAAGTGCAGCTAAGACAGGACCATTGCACCCCACGATGCGAGGGCTGAAGTGCCTCCAGCAATCCAAGACCACCATGTTGTTTGGAACTGCCCTCACCCACAGAAGATTTTCGGGGTCAGTGACAACTCAGTACTGTATTCTGGATTTGTACGGTCTATCACAGGATCCTGTGTTTGAAGACTTGACCTCCAGCTGGGGGCGCTGTTTTGGGAGGTTATGGAGCCTTTAGGAGGCGGAGCTTTGCTGGAGGAAGTGGGATTGGGCCCACTTCTCACCTGCCCTGGGCTTCCTGTGATGAGGGCGTCCTAGCTGCACTCTCCTGCCACCCTGGACTCTCCCTCCCAGGACGGATTTTATATCTTCGAACTGTGAGCCGAATCAATTCCTTCCCCTAAGTTGGGTCTTGTCAAGCGTTGAAACAAGAAAAGGAGCCAATACGCTGTTTAGATCCTTTAGTTGTCCTCTATCCCGTAGAGAGGATCATTACAATTTTCAGTTCCCTGGCTGTACAAGCAACAACCCGAAACCTATGTGGAAAATGCATTAAAAACAAACAACAACAACAACAAAAAATTAACCTTCCCTCCTCTGATTTTAGATGGATTTTTTGTTTAAAACAAAGGCCAAATAACACATTACTACTTTGTTGACGAAGCTCATAGATATTCCCAGCACTCAAACTCCAGATGTTGTTGCCCAGTGAATGTTACAGGTTTTAGAGTCATACCTGGGGGGACTGCAATTGGGATTGCGATGTGCTCAGGATGGAGAACTTGGAACAGTGTAGTGAGATAGTGAAAAGAGAACAACCCAAGAAAGAACGGGGTTCTCACTTCCGAGTCTCCTGTCATTCTTGGAATTATTCAGCGATATCCCTGAATGCCTATTGAGAGTTCTAGGTTTTCAATCAGGGCCAATTTTGTCCCCCCCACCCCACCCCAGGAGACATTTGCTGGTATCTTGAGACAGTTAGCTTGTCACTATTGTCATCTGGGATTAAAGTAATCATACAAGACAGTTTCATGAGTGAGTTATACCCTTCCTCAAATGCCTGTTAGTGCCATAGTTAGGAGACCCTAGCCCAGGTTCTGGACGCATAGCAACTAACAAAACCACAAATATTAACTGCTGGGTATACCTTCGTAAAAGATGTGTTATCTATAGGCAAAATACATCTTCACAAATGTGGAGTTTCTCAGTATGTATTTCTTGCTTGGCAAGGCCCCATGACTATTTTACATCATTAGAAAAAAAATTTTTTTTTAAGTTTTTCAAGACAGTTTCTCTGTGTAACAGCCCTGGGTGTTCTGGAACTCACTCTGAAGACCAGGCTGGCCTTGAACTCCAAGATCCGCCTGCCTCTGCCTCCTGAGGCGCTGGGATTAAAGGCAAGTGCTACTACGCCCAGCCGTTACAGACAGTTTCCAACTACCATGTGGGGGCTGGGATTTGAACCTGGGTGTAAACGAAACTTTAAAAACTGTATTCATTAATATCTATAAACACCTACCACCCAACCAACCTTAACCCTTTAGAAGGATACCAATCCAGACAGCCTCAGGGGCAGGTCCTTTGAGGGCAAGTGGTCAGCAGTCTGCCTGCAGGACCACCTCAATAAGCAGTGGTTCCCTTTGTGGTCACCTGGCTCTGGCCTTGTTATGGCAGCCTCCATTCAGTCAGCAGAGACTGTCTCCGCCTTGCTAGGGGCCTCCTCTGCTCACCTGGGCCTTGGCACACCTTCATGGGTCAGGGGCCACACTACCCCCTCCTGTTTGCGGTCTCTTTACCTCTGTTCACTTCAGCCTTAGAGCGCTTGCACCTCACATCGGTCAGCAGCTGCAGGCCAATGGACGGACACAGCCTCAGGCCACTTTGCTCCCACCGGCTGCCCATGACTCTCCTCAGCGTCAGGTTCTCACGAACTTTCTCTGAGCAGATCCTATGCTGTGCCTCTTGTGCCAGCCTGAGTTTACCTGTGGCAGGTGCAGCCTTACATGGCCTTTTCTCGGCCTTCTTGGCTTGGCTTGTGCAGGAGCCCCTTTCTGTGTCCTTTCCTTAGCCTTCTCCTCCTGTCTCCTCAGCTGGTCTCGGTTTATGTGCTGAGTCACCTGACTACCCGATTCTTACTGCCTCAGAGCTAGTGTGGCCTATGGGCTGGTTAGCATATCTCTGCTTGAAGTCTGTCAGCATAGGCCTCAGCGCCAGCAGTTGGTTCACTTCAGAGTTGCACCTCCATCTCTCTCAAACTCTATCTAGGGCTCTGCCCCCATATCCTTAAGTAGGGTGGAGGTTCCCTGTTGGATCTCCAGAGTCTGGGGCTTTGCAGCCATTCCCCTCACCAGGGCATTGTCTGTGCGTCTCTTGCTGGTCCTGGCTTTTATAGCTCCAAAATGGGGCTTCACCTGGCTTCAGCCCAATCTGGGCTCTGCCCACCTTCAGCCAAAATGAGGCAGTGTCTAGAAGCTGAAAGCAAGGCCAAGCCAAAAATCCTTTTTTCAGTTTCCCAGGCTTCCATTAATTATGCATACAGGGTGCCTTCTCATTGGTCCTCCCGAGGTACATCTGTTGCCCAGGACCTGCCAGGTATTTCTCACAAGTCATCTGCCTCCTTTTAAGAGACTGTCCTTCAGGGCTGGAGAGATGGCTCAGAGGTTAAGAGCACTGGCTGTTCTTCCAAAGATCCCGAGTTCAATTCCCAGCAACCACATGGTGGCTCACAACCATCTACATTGAGATCTGGTGCCTGGGCATATATGTAGACCAAATACTGTATACATAATAAATAAATAAATGTTAAAAAAAAAGAGAGACTGTCCTTCAGAAGCCCCCAAATATTCACCACACCCGGGTCCTTTGGAAGAACAGCTAGTGTTCTTAACTGCTGAGTCAACCCTCCATCCCCATTAGAAATTCTTCAAACATCATTTTTATGTCTATAGAGGTTTTAAAATATATAGAATATGTATATAACCATCACCTTGACTATTTTCATCATTCTTTAGATAAGAACTGATTATTTAAAATAGTACAATATTGAACACTCTCACATTCTCTTGGTGGATGACATTTTATTACTTCATTGGGTTCTAAGACTTGGAGTTTATTCTTGAAGCTATCAAGTCAAAATATGCAAACTTTAAGAAAGCCTTAGTATGTATGATGGTTTGCAGTAGTTTCTTATTTTTTTGTCCAGGACTTAATTTATATTAAACAAAAACAAAGTCAAACAGTAAACATTGGTAGTTTGGGTCATGAAATAACTCCCCTACAAAGTTCTAGGTTTTAAAAAAATAACTTATTCTATTTAAAAAAAAAACTATGTATATGTGTCAGTATCTATGTGCAGGTGCCTGTAAAGGCCAAAAGTGTCATATGCCCCTGGAGCTGGAGTTATGGGTGATGTGAGACATTACCTGCTGGGAGTCCAACTCCTCCTCAAGAGCTGTGTGTCCTCTTAGCTGCTGATCCATGTTTCCATTCTCCTTGTTGTCTATGAAAGAGGAGAACAATGTGTTGGGCTCATGTTGATTGGTTCTGTCCTAGTTAGGGTTCTCTGCTGCTTCCATGAAACAGTGTCTAGAAACAACTTGCAGATGAAAGGATTCATTTGGCTTGTACTTCCCATTACAGGCCATCACTGAAGCAAGTCAGGGCAGGAACTCAAGCAGGGACAGAGGCTGGAAGCATGAAGGAACGCTGCTTACTGCCTTGTTCCCTATGGCTTACACAGTTTGCTTTCTTATACTCCCCAGGAGCACCTGCCCATGGCTGTCGTGGCCCATGGCAGGCTGGGCCCTCCCATGTCAACCATCGATTAAGAGAATATCCCACAGACATGCCCACAGGTCAATCAAATGAGGCAATTCCTTAACACAGGCTCTCTCTTCCGCGGTGGTTCTTGTTCTTGTGTAGGTGACAAAAATTAACCAGCATGGGCTCGCAGATGCACAGTGTGTACTTCCTCTCCAGCAGTGCCAGGGTGCAGGTCCTGTAAACATCCCAGTGAGCAGCAAGGCTGGCAACAGTTCAAAGAACTGGCAACAAAGCACCATTAAGGATGATTAGCTTATGGGAAAAGATGACAAGCTCAGAGCCTGAAACTGTGGGCAGAAAGCCCTGCGAGGCGGGGATCTCCATCTGAAATGCAGCAAATAAAGGGAAGAGAGGAACTCGCTCTGGGGGTGTGCAGTGCCCAGAAGGTGCCAGCTGCTCATGAACAGTGGGGAATCCCGAAGGAAGTCTCAAGAGGGAACTTCCTTACCATGGCTCTCACAGAATAATCCACAGAGAAAATTATAGAATTCCTTTTAAGGGGAAAAAAAGGGGAGGGGGGAGCTTGTGAGAGGCTCAGTGGGTGAGTGTTTTTGCCATTAAGCTTGACTACCTGAGTTTGATCTTCGGAATCCACACGGCAGAATAGGAGAACTAATGCCTGGACGTTGTTCTCTGATCCCACATGTGCATCCCCCCTATGAAATTAATAGAAAATTTAATTTTAAACCATTTTAGGGGATGACAAGATGATGTTTTAGTTGTTAAAGGCACTTGGTGCCAAGCCTGATGACTTGAATTCCATCTTCAGAACTCACGTGGTGGAAGGAGAGAACTGACCCCTACAAGTCAAGTTCTCTTCTGACCTCCACATGTGCTCTGTGGCATATACACACACACAAACACACACACACATACACACACACACACACACATGCACATGTGTACATATTCACACACAAGCAAATAAATGTAATTTTAAAAATTAAAAAAAAAATTGGAACTGGAGAGCTGGCTCAGTGGTTAAGAGCACTGGCTGTTTTTCCAGAGGACCCAGGATCAATTCCCAGTACACACGTGGCAGTGCACAGTCACTGTAACTCCAGTCCCAGGGGACCTGGTACCCTCTTCTCCCCTCTTCAGGCACCAGGTACACACATAATGCATAGACATACATGTAGGTAAAACATCAGTTCATATAATTTTATTCTAATTTATTATTATTGGTTTTGTTTGTGTATGAAGACCGTGTGTGTGTTTGTGTAGTGTGTGTCTGTGTGTATAGATGTGTATATGTATGTGGGTGTACGTATGCATATGTATGTATGTTTGGTTCTGAGGATTGTTGGGCAATTGCCTTTACCCACTGAGTTATCTCTGTGGCCATAGAATTCTGTTTAAAGTGTGTGTGGACGAAACAGCAACAGACACACAGGCCAACCAGCCAGCGTGCCTACAGTACACATGAGAACTTGATAGGGCAACCATATTGTTCCTTCTTCAGTCTCTACTGTGACCCCACAGTTGGATGGAGAATCTTCTTTTGGAGAAAGAAACTGCATATTTTTCTCTAGGGCTATAGGAGAATAAAAATTCATTGTGTAGACCATGGGCTGCTTCCCATTGCAGCCACAGAGGACAGAGAGTAAGTCTGTTTTTCTACACAGGGATAGATAGTAAAGAGTTTGGGGTTTCCAGGCCTTGAGGCTCTAAGCCAGTGACTCAGCTTTGACCTTGTAAACCAAAACAATTATACACCGTTTGTGAAAATGGGTGTGTCTGTGTTTCAGTAAAACTCAATTAACAAAGTCTGGTGGAAACAAGGGTCACCGTTAGCTGACCTTCAAACTCAAGAGGTAGGGTAGTGGAGAAAGATGAGGATTCTCAGGTGAGATTAGTAGAAGTAACCCCACATTAGTTATTGTGTGTTGCTGTAGGAAAACTCGATGACCAAGAGCAATTTAAAAAGAGTTTTTTTGGGCTTATGGTTCCAGAGGGCAAGTCCATAATGTCGGGAATGGCAATAGAATGGTGGCTGTAGCTGGAGGCTGGCCGACCACATTTTCATTCACACACAGGAAGCAGAGAGAAGGAGAACAGGAAGTGGGATGAGCCAATAGACCTTCAAAGCCTGTTCCTAGGGCTCCAAGGTTCCACCTCCTAAACGTTCCCTAACCTCTGCAAACAGCACTGCCAACTGGGACCAAGTGTTCAGGTCCATGAGCATGCAGAGGGCTGGTGGACAAGCAGGCAGGGATGGGGGAGAACACACATTTCTCATTCAGTCTACCATGAACCTTATCTCTACAGTCAATGGCTGGGCAACCCTATACCAGTTAAGTTGGCAGGAGGTGGCGGGGGGTCATTGGGTTTTCTTAAAGGGAAAAAAAAATGAGGGTTGATTGAAATGCTCACTGGATGAGTTTATCCTCAACATCAAATGGCTGAATAATGCCTAACTTGGGCCTGGATGCGCAGAGGTTCCATGATAGGAGAAGGACAGAAAGAATGTCCGTCCATCTGGTGACAGCTCTTACCCGTGTAGGTCCGGGTGGCAGAGCTCTGGGTGAGGAGCACAAACTTACGAACCATGTGTCAGGCAGGAGATACAAGCCAGTGGGAGAGCTCGAACCTTGTATGTGCAGGGCGCTGATTTCCACCCTCAGCAAGTGACTAAGTATGTCTGTGTTCGTGGGTCTCCATAGAGTGTGATGCATTTAGGTCTCGTGGTGAGACTGGCTATGGAAGTTGGGTGCTATGGTTCTGTAAGGAAAGACCCAAGGCATGTGTGTGTGTGTGTGTGTGTGTGTGTGTGTGTGTGTGTGCATGTGTGTGTGTATGTGGGTGTGTGAAGGAAGTTGCTAAGTGGCAGTGGTATTCTCTCTGAGCACACAGGTTCACACTTGTCCATCTGGAAACAGGCTCTCACACCTTAGGACAGTCAGCACTAGCTTTGTGTGCTGTTCCATCAAGGGTGAGGGAGTCATCTCCTAGGTGTGAGTTGGTTCCTGTTCTACTCAGGAAGGGAGCACCTGGGGGAGATCCCAGTGGGGAGAGCCGGGGACTCTTCTAGCTACTGTTATAGGGCTTGGTTTCTGCCTGCTGCACAAATTCCTGTGCACCGGGAGCTCAGACCCTAGTCGCTTACAAAACGCAATGGTTTATGGGCAAAGGAGCCGGCAGAGGCTGGGCAACTGAAGGTGCCTCCTGTCTGTCACCTCAGAGACTAAGCTGTGTAGTTTGGCGTTGAACGGAGGGAGGGTGGGTACCCTGAGTCAAAGATGGTGATATTCCTATTTTTCAGGGCTGCTTTCCGGTGGCCTGTGGGTGTTTCCATTGCTGGGAGGTATGAGTAGTATTACCCACATGAGCCTCTCGGGGTGCCCAGGCTGCGCCCGGCACAGTCAGCAACAGTGTGGGATTGAATCCTGCTCTGCCATTTGCTCACTGTGGTTCCATCTGATTGGGCACAGCGAAGTCTTTCCATTCACATGTTTTTGCATTAGCGTTAATGCTTAGAGTGTTTAGTCTGGTGCCTAGCACCTGCTTAAGATTGCATTTCAATAATCACATTTTATTTTATTACTGTTTATGTGTGTGGCATATGACCGTGTCTGCAAATGTGCTTGGCCAGTGTAGGTGTGTGTGACAGCCAGAGATTGACATCGGGCTGTCTCCCTTAATGAATTCTCCACTTGTCTTTTGAGGCTGGGTCTCTATTGAATTTAGAAATCATTGGCTAGGCAAGACTGTCTGGCCAGTGAGCCCAAGGGATCCACCTGACTCTGGCACCCAGCTCTGGTGTATCCAAGCCCAGCTTTTTTTTATGTGAGGGCTGGGGATTCAAACTTGTGAAGACAGCACTTTACCCAGGAAGCAACCTCTCCAACCCTGTACTTGTATTTTACTTATTTTTTCTGTTTGGTTGGCATGGTCTAATTCCTGTTTCTCAACTGTCATTTGTCTGTTACTTTGGATTCCTGCCATATCTGTTGCCACCTGAACTGTGACTTACTTAATATACATTATTTGACTGTTAAATCATTTAGCCTACAATAAGACCATGAAATGATGGTTTGAAAAGGCTACTGCTCGGCACTCTGTCTTCTGTGATGTGTGATTCTCTGATTGACGCGGGCACGGTTAGGATTGTATTCCTGTGTGATTCCTCCTTTCTTTCTGTTTGCTAAGTCAGGTTGTGGCTTTGTCCTGTTTGAACTTAGGGCAATGCTCTCCAGTGATGTGATTGGCTAGGGATTTTATTTATAAAGGTAGGGAGTTTTTTTTTTTTTCTTTCGTTCTTTCTTTCTTCTTCTTCTGTTAAATAACTTGGGCTCTGATAGATTACCAGGAAGTGGTTTCTTAGAGCTGAGTGTTCAAAGTTGCTGGGAGGGAGGGAGCTGTGGAAATTCCCCTTCCCTGCCTAAAATAACTGGAACCTGAGCCCAACAGTGTGAGCTTTGTCCAGACTTGAAACAATATCCCTTCCAAGTACATTTTGTGCGGAAATACTTACCAATATATGATGGTAGTTCTTACTGACGAGCTAAAAACATTTTAGTCATTCTGTGTTCCATAACTAAAAGGGCCATTGTTCCTAACAATGAGTCCCAGAGGGGTGAAATTTAAGTCTGTGGACATAACAGTATTGCCCCCACCTGGCTTTGTATTGCCCCTTCTCTTTGATTGCTTGCTATCACAATAATCTAATCCCCGAAGTAGATATATCCTCTATGTACTTGCACGTCCATTTGTGACAATCATCTCCCAGACACTCCCAAGCAGGTTCAGAGGAAATGAGAGAATGAGATGCTGGAGCCTTCTGGTGGGGCAGAGTTCAGAAAAGCTGTCCTGGGTGAAAGGGTGTGGGCGCAGGTTCTGAGGCAGCCTGGAATCCCGTGCCGAGTAGGTCAGATGTTTCCTAACTAGAGTAACTTTGGAGTGTAGGCTGAGCAGGCTTTGGCAGAGGGCTGAGTGTGGAGGCTTATTTGGATGAAAATGGCATTTAAGTGATATTGGGACTTTTGCGGACTTTATAACAAACAGACTGAGTAAGATCCCTTGAAGTGATTCATTCTCAACTTTTAGAAACAATTTTATCTCTTCCCCCCAAAAGAACATTTAAGGCTTAGATGAAACAAGAAAACAGGACTAAGCCGGGCAGTGGTGGCGCACGCCTTTAATCCCAGCACTTGGGAGGCAGAGGCAGGCGGATCTTTGCGAGTTCGAGGCCAGCCTGGTCTACAAAGCGAGTCCAGGACAGCCAGAGCTGTTAAACAGAGAAACCCTGTCTCGAAAAACCAAAAAAAAAAAAAAGAAAAAAAGAAAACAGGACTAAAAGCAGGAAGCTGAGATTTAACTTTCTTTCCTTTTTTTTTTTTTTTGAACATGGTGCAATAGTTTAGATCTTCAATGCTCCATAAAGGCCCATGTATTAAAGGGCTAAGTGTGCGTGAACATGGGTGGGGTGTTTACTTGCTCAATGGCAACCCACCATGGAATGACATGCCTTCCAGTTCCCCAGACACCATTAACTGGCACACAGCTCCTCAGGGAGGGGTGGGGCCTCTCGAGCCTCTCCCTCACTCACCGTGTAATGTTGGCAGGCCTGGTCTTGTGTAGGTCTCATACAGGTACCCATAGCCGCTGTGAAGTTATGAGTGTAAGTGTGTCATGTCAGGAAGAGAGCACTTCACAGCTCCCCTCCCCACCTCCGCGGCTCTTTTTTTCTTTCTGAACCCTCTCCCTCAGTGTCTCCTCAGCCCTGGAGAGGGCAATATAGATGGTCAGGTTGAGCACCGAACAGTCAGTCAGTCAGTCTCAGCACACTTGTGCTTCCACAGAAGGAAGCGTCTCTGACCAAGGCTGAAAGCAATGCTATTCTGTGGATCCAAACACAATTGTCTAGAAGGCAGTCTGACAGCACACCCATTTGGTTCCCCCATGGCTGCAGTAGTTGATCATGCTGTCTTGTTCTTTGCCTGTGGTGAGACAGAAATTCACAGTGGTTTGCCTGAAATTCATAGCGGGGAGCATATGTCAGAGCAAGGAGGTCATAATTCCCTTTGAAGGCATGCCCCAGTGTTACCTTCCACTAGACTCCACCCCCTTAAAGATTCCACCCCCCCTGCCCTGCCCCACCCCCACAGCAGCACCCAAAGACTAAACCTTTAACAGGTGGACGTTTGGGAGCATTGGAGATGGACACTGTAGCACCATGTTTAGGAAGGATTCCTCAAGTGCCCAGCTCGTACCAAGGAAGTTTCCCTCTAAAGGAAGAGAGAGCCAAGTGTAATGGTTCCTGGGACTTCCTTTCTTCTCTGAGGTCTCTAGCTCTTGATTCTTTTAACCCTGGTCTTTTTACAAAAAGAGAGCTCCTGCTTCCATTAGCCATGCCCCTTTAGGGGAGGAACAGGGCAGATGAGGCCAGGTGAGTCTGGTACTTGGTGGAGCAGCGGGATGGGCCTTAGCTCTGAGTCAAGCCTCTCCCTGTGTCCGCCCCCCACCCCTTCCACATCTCTTTACTCAACACAATGAACTTGCAGGACCTTCTTCACTGACTCCATACTTCAACCTGGGCCAATAGTAACAGAGTGAGAAATGGTATCATTGATGCTCCCTCTGGAGCTGGGAATGTCATCACACAGAGAAGTTTGATGGGGAAGGGCATGCCTGCCCAACCTGGTCAAGGAGGAGTTGCCTGCCCTTTTTCAGGGAGGAAGTTCTCTCCTGCTCCTCAAAGTACAAGTGTATGTCCAAACTCATTTTTTGTTCCTGCCATGGCACCTAACTGCAAGCCAGCCACAGCACTGAGTGTCCAGGGAACTGGTCACCTCTGCACAGAAGGTCATTAATTCAGCCAGGCTGACCACTGAGTCTAGGTCAGTGAGATTCTGTTTCTAATGTAAGAGGTGGTGAAGCAATTGGCTAAGACACCTGAGACTGACCTCTGACCTCCATGGAATACATACACATGCACACATATGCACTCATTCACACCTTGAGATAAAGCTGCACTTCAGATGTCTGTAATGAGTGCAAATGGCTATTTATAACAGATGTGCGAACTCACTCTGACTCACTGGCTGCCTGACAGCTCTCTTCCTCCTTTGCATGGGCTCTTCACCCATATTTTGAGTTCATGACACACACTCTCATCTGTCAGTCTTTAATGAACCCCTGTGTAATGCTCTATCATGTGGGATGTCACCCCACTATCCACTGGCCCAGGTATAATCAGGAACCGGTTTCCTATGGCTATCAACAGGGTGAGTAGTGGTTTTGTCATCAGCGGCATAAGCCTTTGACTCGTTTTTCCTGCGGAGACTGTGTTCCATGCCAAGTCTCCCACAGAACAGTGTGCTATCGGGGACAGGGTTGAGCTGTCAAGAGAAGTTAAAGAAAAATTCGCAAACCGGTTGCATAGCTGTCATGTTCTGTTTCAGCCTGTGCCTTTGAAGACTGTCTTCCCCCTTTAGCTTTCCAGAGAACTGGTGCCCTGAGGAGCAAGGAACATGGGGGTGGAACTTAAGTAAGACAGAAGCTAAGCAGGTGCAGGGCCCTGGGCTTCACAGAGACTGGCTCAAGGCACACCTACTCTGGGAGGCTTCTGGTGTTATGAAGAGATGCCTAAACAAGAATTAAGAAGAGTCAGAAGGTGTTTTCAGAGTTTAAATCGAACAGATTAGGGAGCTGGGGGTGCAGCTCAGTTGGTAGAGTGCTTGCCTGGCATGCACAAATCCTGGGTTCAGTCCTCAGTATTGCATATCCCAGGCCTGGTGGCATATGCTTGTTATCCCTGTGGGCTGAGGCAAGGATAAGAAATTTAAGATGATCCTCAGCTACACAAAGCATTCAAGCTAGCCTGACTTCTATACAAGAGACAATGCCTCAAAATAAATGAATAAACTAATAGATAAGAGTTGGAATACACACAACTCACTGTAATGACATGTTGAATCTGGAACCATAGACTTACAGTGAGCAGGAGGTGGCATAGTCTGTGGATGGGAGACTTTCATACATCCCTCTGAGAATGACTTTTGCTGATTTCATTTACTTGATGGGGACTCATGGGAATGCAGTGTTTGCTTTATGGCTTTATCTCAATTAGCCATGTAAGCCTGTGGGTACCATTAGCTCTCTGGATTTCCTCATCCATAAAAAGGCAGGTGTTGGGCCTTAGGCCCGTGCAAGCTCCCTCTAAGAGTTTATGAATCACCTCAGTCCTGGGAATACAGATCTTACTTGTAGGGCGCTTATGTTCTATGCTCAGGTGAGTTAGGAAGAAGAAAGGGATGTGGGGAGAGGAAGGTGTGTCTGTCAGGCATGTGACATGACATGATTGTCTACAACGTTCACCATCAAGTCACAAAAGAAGACTCTCATAGTGCTTTAAGTAAGTGTTTGATTCTGTTGGGATGACAGTGGCCCATAGGGTGATGGGTTAGACACATCTGGATCGCTGTCTACTGAGAGTCAGAAAAATACCAGGTATGCAATGTCAGAGCGGGCATGTGCTACAAACAGCAGCTCAGCAATGAAAGAAGAGGGTGGCCTCCAGGGTCCCAGCAGTTAGTACTCCCTACATAGTTTTAGCAAGATGTTAATAAGGGATGTACCATAGAGATCTTGGAGGACTCTAGGGGAAGAGAGGCCACTGAAGGATCTAATGAAGATAGGAAGGGACTCCCTGGTGACTCAAGAGGAAGAGCTGGGAAAGAGGAGGCTCCTGCGGCACCCTGAGCATGCCTTCAGGAGAGTCTGGACAGGAGTGCCTACTCTAGCAAGTTTATCAGTGTGTCCCTAAATCTTACCGTCTCCCTGACCTTCCACTTCTTCATCTGTGAGAGGGATGTAAGTAGCAAGTCCCTTGTGGGTGAGTGGGGTGGAATAGCCCTGGATGAATGCACCTCGGGCAGGCATGTAAATAAAGCCCCAATGCATAACCATGTAGAGCTTACTAATGTTTACAGAGCGTCTGTGGAGGAGTACTTTGTCAGTTCCGTCTGTCACAGCGTTTCACCCTCCTCAGACAAGTCCAGGAAGCAGGCACTATTATGATCACACTTCATGGATGAGGTAAACGATTTCGTCAGGACATCAACGTTAAGTTAGTCATCATTATGTCCTCTGGTGACATCATGAGGGGTTAAGGTGACCCAGCTGCTTAGCAAGGATGTGGGCAGAGACTGGCAACAGCTGCTGAGTGGCTGAATTTGTCTGGAGGAGAAAAATAAAGGGATGCCATACTGGCTAAGGACACATGCCACTGCCCAGCATGGATGTGTTTTACCGAGGTATCAATTTATCGGTACTAAGCCTTGTTATGAATCCTGATGGATGTGTGTTATTTAAACCATCCCCAGAACTGTGACACTGACTCATTTGCCCTGTTGTCATGATTTTGTCTGGTCTAGGATTTCCTATATATGGAATCACAGACCGTCACAGAATCTTGCCTGGCGTTGCTGAGCAGTACTCAGCTGTCAAGCAGACCTGTTCTTTATTTAGTCAAATGATAGACATTTACACTCTTGCTACTTTTTCACTCTGAATAAACCAGTTGTAGATGGTCGAGTCTAAGTGTTGGTGGACATATCTCTTAAGTTTTTCTGGGTAATACCTAGGAATGAGATTGGTGGGTCATGTGTTAAGTATGTGTCTCACTGTATAAAACACTTTTTTTTTGACAAAAAAATAGCTGCACTATTTTGTGTTCCTTTTGGCATAATAGGCTCCAATTGTTCCATGTCTTTACCAATAGCTGGTGCCATCAATAAAGGTTAGCTGTCCTACTGTGTGCGGTGGCATTTGTTGTTGACTCTAATTTGCATTTCCCTAATGACTGGTGACATTGAACAATTATACTCAATGTTTAGTTGATAATCTAATGTCTCTTTTTTTGTAAAATGCATCTGTTCAAATACTTTGCTTAGTTAAAAATGTTTTCTTCTGGGGCTAGAGAGATGGCTCAGCAGTTAAGAGCATTGGTTGCTCTTCCAAAGGACCTGGATTCAAATCCCAGCACCCACATGGCAGCTCACAGTAGTCTGCAATTGCTAGGTGTGGTGGCACACACCTTTAATCCCAGCACTTGGGAGGGAGAGGAAGGTGAATCTGTGTGAGTTCAAGGCTAGCCTGGTCTACAAAGTGAGTTTCAGGATAGCCAGGGCTACACAGAGAAGAAACCCTGTCACGAAAAAAAAAAACAAAAAAAAATTTTTTTCTCCTTTTTATTCTGTCCTGAGCAGTTTTTTTTTTTTTTTTTTTTTTTTTTTT